>QZWR01000002.1:0-101026 GCA_004114325.1 Zoophagus insidians
GTAGGGTGTGGAGAGGGAGTTGCGGTTCCCACCAGTGACTGGGGGAGTCGCTCGGGAGCGACTGTGGGAAGAACCATTATCTTTTTTGATTCCATTTAATTTAATAAATTTGAAAGGTTTAAACTCCGTGATCTTCAGTTAGCCTACTTCAGCTATTCATGAAAAGAGTTGATGAATTAGAATTATTCTGGCACAAAACTGCAATGAACATCAAAAAATTTAATCCATAGAAAGGGAATGCCTTGTGACTGCTGTTTTTTCTCGACGGAAAGTGGTTGAAAAATGACCATATTCTGCCCATGCATTGACCTTCACCAAGGAAAAGTCAAACAAATCGTTGGTGGAACTTTGATCGATAAAGATCCTTTGGCTGTAATAACAAATTTCGAGTCTACGTAAATTTTGTTCTTTTTATTCATGACAAGTTCAGGAATTCCGTTTCTTATTATGTCAACTTATACAAAGAACATGGATTAGAGGGAACTCATGTTATTCGACTTGGGGAAGGCAATGAAGCTGCTACGGTTGAAGCTTTGAAGGCTTGGCCCGGTATTCTATAACTTCCTTTACTTACTGAATTCCAGATGGTTTGATGGTTGGTGGAGGAATTACCGGAGAGAACGCCCTTGCATACATACAAAAAGGAGCAAAAAGGGTAAATTAAATAAAGAGTTTGTTGAAGCGTAGGTTATTATAACTAGCTGGCTTTTTCCAGATGGGAGATTTAGTGAAGAACGAGCTCGACTTATTGCCAATTTAGTCGGAAGAGAGAGATGCGTTTTCGATCTAAGGTTACTCCGCCAACTTCAATATGTTTATCAGGTTTAGTTGCCGTAAGGTTGAGGAGGAAGATAAAGCCTCATGGGTTATTGTTATGAATAGATGGCAAACCAGGACCAATTTGATGATATCTAAAGGCAACTTTATCTTTGGTTTATTCAACTATTTATAGAAACGTTGGAATATTTATCACAATATTGTTGGTATTATTAATTGCTTAAAGGGCATATAACCTTGGTAGTGAGTATTTGATTCATGCTGCCGATGTCGAAGGGCTCTGTCAGGGCATTGATGAAGATCTAGTACAAAGTAATCTCATTGCAAGTCACAGTGTTAACACCAAGGATTAAAGAACTGGGCGAATGGACTCCTATTCCTTGTACTTACGCTGGAGGGGCTAAATGTAAAGCATTGTAATTAATCTTTAAAAATGGGTGGGATTTATAGCAATGCAGGATTTTGAACTAGTAGACAGGTTATCCAATGGGAAGATCGACTTGACTGTTGGAAGGTACCCATTGTGGGGGAGTTGAGCTAAACGAAAAAGTTCTTTGGATATTTTTGGGGGGAAATTAATCAGATTTGCTGATTGCGTTGAGTGGAATCGTCGCCACCTTCTTCTTCATCCTCAGGAATAGGCAAATATTTTTGAATAACATCAATCAACTTTTCCACCTGTTGTTCATCAAAGCGTTCTTCACATTCTTCTACAATCAAATGAACTTCAACGGGAAGTATTGGACGAAGGTTTAATAACTGAAGCTTTTCTGCCTTGGTCAAGTCCCAATTGACAAGTTGGGTCAGGAATGCGTCTACTTGTTGTGTTGATTGATTAATAGCAGGGGATTTCTTCAAATACTCCAAGGTCTAATTTCATGTTAATCCCCAATATTACAAACACTTTAAAGATACCTGGAATTCTACAGTCTTTACATTTTCTGGTTTCCATTTGTAGTGAGGCTGCTCTTGGAGTACCGTTAATACTTCCAAGTTACTTAACATTGCGAACCTGTCCTTTTTTACCTGCATTTTTGATGTTTCGTGATCACCTGACTCACCACTTTCAACAATAGGGGAGAAATGGAAGAACCAAATAAAGCACCAACAGATAAACATTTATTGAGGAAACATTTACAGACTTTTTCAACAACAACTGCTACTACAACCAAGATCACCCATCCTCTGGCGAGATATGATCATTTACAGTTGAAATGTGTGCTTTGTCCCAACGTACCTATTCGAAATACTCATACCTTTTGGAATAATCACTTGACTTCTGATCATCATCTCGCCATGGTTAACAAGGTGAAGCGACTTAAACAGCAATCGAATACCAAGCGGAAACCTACCACGGATGGGGATGTTTTAATAATTGGGAGTAGTGCTAAAAAGCCAAAAGTCGAACAACCAGAATTACAATTGGAATTGGAGGAAGAACTAGGGGTGGTTTTATCAGAGCCAACAGAACCTACGTCTTTTACTACAATGCCAATTCTATCAACGATAACAACACAACCAATTGTCCAAGCCAGCAACTCAGTTGCAGAGATTAAAAAGGATACTACTTCTACTACTACTACTTCTGCTTCGAATGAAGAGTTGGATAAAGTTTGGCAATCTTTTCAGCATGAAATACAACAAGTACAAAGTCAACTTGACCAAGCAACCATCACTGCAGCACCCATTAGTTTCAATGCTTCGGGAGTGGCAGAAGAGCCGGCTTCCTTGGTAGAACAAGCCGAGGAGGTGGAAGTAGTGGAAGGGGAAGAAGAAAGAGATCCTTATGAAAACCTGCATTCGGCTCGTGTGGCCACCTTGCGCGAACAGATGCCCAAACTGCATGAATTGATCAAGAATCAGCATCAAGTGCTCCAAATGGACCTGGATGACGTAGCTGAGGAGGAGGAAGATGAAGAAGCAGAGTTGGTAGTAGATGATTGGCGTGTTAAATAGTTGTCACTTAATCTGGAAAAAATAAATAATTTATCAAGAATAAGGATTTGAAGTGACCTGATACTTTTTGAACTGGTTGAGGTGGTGAACCAAGGAATTGTAATAATTAAACCTTAAATGAATCCATGGTTCAGTGGTCTAGTGGTATGATTCTCGCTTAGGGTGCGAGAGGTCCCGGGTTCAATCCCCGGCTGAGCCCAAGTTTTGTATGGATCAAACTAATTTCTTTATTACTTTCAAATCTCTTTACCATCTTCCAGAGTGATGATGACGGCGGTGGTGATGGCGATGGTGATGACGATGGTGGTGATGATTATAATGGTGAGGACTTGAACCATGATGGTGGGATGATCCACCACCTGGAACGGCCATTACGATGCTGCTGGCTGCTAGAATTACAGCAGTACTGATTAAAGCGAGATACTTCATTTTAATCTTTTGAAAAAGAGTGAGTAATGAGAAAATTAAGAATTTGAGTTTCAGAGAGAGAGAGAGAATGTGTGAGTGTGTTGTAATACCCTTCCGATGATTGCTGGAGCTAGAGCTGGAGCTAGAGAGCTATTAATGCCGCTTTAGGTGGGTAAGGAATGAGAGGATAAGGCGAGTAGGGCCGAATATTTAAGGATCAAATTTCCCTGCGCATGTCAAAAAAATGACAGTCATAGCAAAACATGTCAAACGGGATAATTATCCAATATCCAATAATTAATCCAAGAAATAATTATCCAAAAAGTAATAACCAAGTTAAACCACGGTATATTCATCAGCTACCAGTAGCACCTGCTTGGAAAAATCAAGATCTTCTTCTAACTGCAGATCCACGACGCGCACAACATCAAGGCCAGAGTATGTGGTGGAACTCTTGAACTGAACTTCAACGGGGAAAAAGCCATCCACGTCATCATTGGCTACGGAGAATTCCAATGCACCAGCCTTGTTATCTAGATCAATCAAAGGAATCTGCCATTCCAAAGCAGATCTTTGACCATTGAAAACCCAGCAATTGTCATCACTGGCGGGCACTTTAGGTCGAGTATTTCCACTAAAACACAAGCCATTTTAATAAAAAAATATGAGAAATACGGGATTGGGATGGATATCACCACTTGTTCCAAGACCAAAGCGTCATTCTCCAACTCGTATTCAATATTCACATCACAGCCCTTGCCAGCAGAGGAAGTAGGCCAACAATTAACTATTATCAAAGACCAATTAAAACTAAATAAGGGAAATTACTTGTTAATGGCAAAGCACTCTCATCTTTACCCACAGTTCGCCATTTCACCACGGCCAGCGGTGTGCTTATGGGGAATGAACGCTGTGGGTCTTTCAAAACAATCACGTTTTGACTATTAAAGGCTTTTTTGTCCATATTTGGATGTAACTAAAAAATGGGCGGTTATTATTCAATGAGAGGAGTTACTTTAAATTGCGTGTCACCATCATTAGCCGGTTGTAGAATTAATTTGACTCTTCCCTTTTCAGATTCACTAATCTGAAGGACCAGTGAACCCTTCACTTCTAGTTGATCCAAACCTCCATCTCGGTTAATAATTGCAGTCATATGCTCTTCAATCTCCACATGAACATCTTCATGCTCAACTTGATCTTCTTCTTCTTCCGTTGTACTCGTAACACCACCACCCATAGAAGCAGGAGTTTCTTTGGTGGTAGTAGTGGTAGTGGTTTCCACCTCCTCCACTTCGACTCCCAAAGAAGACAACATCAGAGTGTTACCACCCTTATTTTTTTTGCCAAGCTGCATTCCTTTACCTTTAACGCCAGAACCAGAAGTCGTAGTGGAAGTGGTGCTATAACGAGTATGAGAAATATAAATCAATCTACCTATAACTGCTGTACTCTGGGACATTGTTGGCAGAATCGGGATAATTGGAACTTGCACCACCAGAAGCAGAGGCAGGGTTACCACTATAAGCCATGGCGGAGGCTCTAGAGGCAGCACTGGCCAAGGCAGCACCGAAGCCCAGAATTCCACCTTCCTTGGTTTTCTTTAGCTGTTCTTTTCGTTGCTGTTCCAAAATCTTGGCTTTTCTCTTTCCTTCTTCTTTCACCTCCTTTTCCTTATTCTTGGCAATTATCTCTTGAAGTTTTTCTTCATGACTGTCCATCTCCAAACAAGTCTTGATTTTGGGCAAATTTACATTTTCTCGCCATCCCATACTGACCACCTCATCAAACGCATCGGCCAGTTCAAAAACTCTTGCGCGATACTTGCCGTTGGAAATGTCTGATACCACCCTGGCAAATAGATGTAGTGTGGATAAATCTTGTAAAATGTTGGACTGCAGATTGGTCAAACAAACCAGGTAATGATCTTCCAATGGTTGATAGAGGTATCTGATGGTAGGCGTTTCTACCGTTGTGTGCTGAGAGTTGGAACTAACCAGCTTGGGAAACGAAGCCAACAAGCCCTCAATCCGCGTTCTGGGCATCTCTCGGAACTGCCGAGATAGGATTACTACACCAGACGGGTTCTTAGATCAGCAGGTCGCAAAAACTACCTTCTCCCGATTTGGTCAAAATGGCCACTGCTAATACCACCTTACAAGGGTTACGATTGCTAGAAAGGAGTAGAGTAGTACCATTTGTGCGCTTTTGCTTGTGAGAAGGGAATTTTTTTGGCCTCACGTGCTTCCTTCAACATATCCATCCTGATGAAGAATGATAAAATTACCATAGATTGTCTTTATGAGAAAGAATAAAGTTTTTTCACTGTACAATCCTGGGGCTGGACTGTCGATTGGTGGGGAAACCAAGAAGATTGGCCGAATTTATCCTTCTTCTTCTTCTTAATCCGCGGTTTATGTAATTGTAAGGTCAGAGTCGAGAGAGAATTTATAATGGTAAAATTCAAAATGATTCAAACAAACATTTTTATATCGTTTTTTTTGCTTGACTTTGAGAAGAAGTGTTCAAAAATCAGTTCACAATGCTTCATATTTTCAGAAAATAGACTTTCCCAAACGGTGTCAGGTATACGAAATATTGCTTATTCATCATCTTTGAATCCTATAAAGAGTACTTATCAAATGCAAGTAGTTTTAGCACACCAATTAAGGCTTATTGGAGGTGATTTATTTGAAGTAACCATTAAAAGACATATTTCCTTAATACATCTTTTTCCCTTGGACCAGCCATTCTTTCCCAACCATCAACTTTCATAGTCATGGCACCTTTGCCTTCAGTCATGGATCGTAACTCTGAGGCATAACCCATGATTCGTTCTAGGGGAACACGAGCAGAAATAAGGGTTTTCGCTAAAGATTCATCATTATTAACGCTTATAATCTGGGCATCTCTTCTTCCGGTGAGATCATTGAGGATGGGGCCAGTTCGATTCTCGGGAAGTGACAAGGACATCAACATCATTGGTTCCAAGAGAACAGTTCCAGCTTCTTGGAGTGCTTGAAAAATGGCCTCATTGCAGGCTGCTCGAATGGCGGAGGGAGTAGTTTCAGCCTTGAAAGTTTCTACATCTTTAATGGTTACTTTTATGCCACGCAAGTTGAATCCAGCCAAAGGTCCTCTTGTACAACCCGCTTCTGCTCCTTCCCTCAACCAAATCCTCAATTCTTCACTACCAGCAACTCCACTGAGGTCGGGCAATATGATGAGATTTCCTTGTTGGTTTAACCCATTATTAGTAGTTGGATCAAGGAGAGAGATAGAAACGGTCAGGTTAACCCGAGTTCTTTTTCCATTAATAATCTTGTCATAATTTACAGCTTTATCCGTATTTACATCCATTTTTAGTGTTTCTGCGTAAGAAATCCGAAGTTGACCAAACTCTGCTTTGACATTCCAATCATTCAAGAGACGATGTTGAGCAATTTCCAAATGAAGTTCTCCTTGTCCGCTCAATAACCATTGACCCGAGGCCTCATCCACGCTCAAAAACAAAGAGGGATCCTCCAACAATAAATTTTGTAGCATTTGTTGAACCTTTTCTTCATCCACCAAAGAGTATGGTTCTACCGTGCGAAAGAATACTGGTGGTGTAGCTATTACTGATTCTAGCATGATTGGATTATTCTGACCATGCTGTCTTAACAAGGTATCACCAGTTTTTACATGCTTCAAACCAATTATTACTCCAATATTGCCAGCAGTAATGGAAGAAACCTCACTTTGATGATCAGCAAAAACTTGAAGTAACCTATGAGCCCGTTCTACCCTGCCAGTCTGTGCATTAAGCAGCTGATCTTTTACCTTTAAAACTCCTATCCTTCTCAAATCACACAGAATTAGCAAGCAAAGTAATTACCAGAATAAACTCTTATAAACACAACTGGTCCCCTTTGCGGATCCCATACGACTTTGAAAGCAAAGGCACATAATGCATCGTTTTTGAGGGCCTTACTTAACGGAATTCCTTCTTGTGTAAGAACTGTCCTTTCTAGAGGAGAAGGAAGAAAATCAACCAAAGCATCCAAAACTTGGGTCACTCCAATGTTCCTAACAGCAGAACCTCCTAAAACAGGCACAATCTGTTTGTCCAGAGTGGCTCTTCTAATAGCAGCATTAATTGAGGCCGAGCCAAGTAGCATTGGATCGCCAATAGTTAGAAATTCTTCCAAAATCACATCATCCAGCTCACAAAGCGTTTCAATTAATTCTTCCCTTGCTGTCTTTACCTGATCTTCCAATGAACCAGTAGCAGTGGTAATTTCAGTGGTGGTTTCATCAGTTATGAGTTTTTTCGAAACCAGATCAAAAATTCCTTTGAATTCATCATTGCTGTTAAGGGAAAGGTGTAGTGGTAAGGCTTTAACCTTGAACTTTTGTTCCAAATCCCTGGAAACACGCAGCATATTTGCACCCATTCGATCAAGCTTATTGATAAAGGCAATTTTGGGAATTGACCTGTTTTCTGCCTCGCGCCATACAGTTTCAGTTTGAGCTTCCACTCCAGCCACTCCGTCAAACACAGCAATGGCACCATCCAGCACGCTTAAACTTCGTTGGACTTCGATGAGAAAATCAACGTGGCCAGGTGTATCGATAAGATTGATGGGGTGGTGTCTCCAGGGAAAGGTAATACAAGCAGATGCTATGGTGATGCCTCGTTCTCTTTCTTGAGGAAGAAAGTCGGTGACAGTGGTTCCCTGATCTACGGAACCGAACCTACGAACTACACCAGCCAAGTACAGCATGCGTTCAGTGGTGGTGGTTTTTCCTAATTTCAGGTTGGATTACTTTAACTGGACTTGAGAAATACCAGCATCGATATGAGCAATAATTCCCACATTTCTTACAAGTTGCTGCTGTTGTTGTTGTTGACTGAGGGAAGAGGGGCATTATGTGTTATGTTATGAGAGGGGAAAAACCTTTCTATCAAAGTGCTGGTGGCAGTGCTGTAACTGCTTGCAGTCAGTAAACGACGCAGCATTTGCAGTAAGATCACATTATTTTGCCAATTACATTAATTTTCGATTTATTTCCATTTTTTCCCTCATTTTCTGTCCCATTCCCACACACGCACCACAAGCCACACACACCCGACCCCCAAAACACAGAGATAAATACAGAAATACATACCGAGACAAGGGATGTGGGTGTGTTTGCAGTGAAGTGGGCAAGGGAAGGGGTGGGAAAAGAAGCAAGGCAGGAAAAACAATAAGCATAAAAGAATCAAATAATTTCAGGACATAGATCATTTAACTTTTTTCTTTTTCACTTTTCAAATTCGCGCTTTTCGCTCACTTCCCACTTCCCGATGTTTTCCTCCATTTTTCTTCTGACCCTTTCACTTTCCCTCTCTGTCCATTCTTTTCCTCAGAACCAGAACAGCTCTACTCCTTCCAGTCAAAGCGGTGCTACTGAAGCTGTTGCCACGGCTGACTCCTGGGGTCAACCCACCTATAGAAATGTCGCAGCGAGTAAGCCCAATTTCTACGCTACAACACCACCCGTCGAAGCACCACCACCAGGGAACTCGTACACACCCTTGGGAAATACGTATACTCCTCAAGAACAACAAACCGTTGCAAAGAATGGAGATGTCTACTTGAACCGTCTGGATGCCACTGACGCCAATTCTCTGATAGAAATGGTTAAAAAGGTGCAGAATGACTATAGCCAAAAACCCGGTGACTACAATGAAAACGCAATTAGGCCGTTTTATGCCGATAACAACTTGGTAAATCAAGCTTATGCTACTTGGAACAAAGCCGCAGTCAGTGACGTTTGCAAATCGAACAAAGGCACTGTTATATTCAGTACACCCCCTCATTGCATGGAAAACCCATCTGGACCTGAACCAGGGACTGTATTGGTCAATCCACCACGCGTAAATGTTAACAAGCGCAGTTGTGTTTACACCACCGTTATCTGTGTCGCACCAGATGTATATGAAACGACTGTAGCGGATATCATGGACAATCTGAACAAGAATAAATGGGATGCACCTTACTTTACACAAGAACCGTGTTATGGACCTGCGAATGTGGTGATAGCAGCTTGGAATGAATGGGCAAAGGTGAAGTTGGGTGGTTCTGACGGAGTGAGAACTGGAGATGGTGAAATCTGTGGCAAACATGCGGAAAGAACGGATTCTAACGAAGGAATTCATGCAGCAGCATTTGGCACCAAGGACTGCGTTACGAAGGGTTCAGGTTCTAAATGCAGAAAGGCTTATTGTCAGTGTGTTTAGTTTTTCTAGTTGTGGTTGTTGCTGTTGGTGGTAGTAGTAGTAGTAGTAGTAGTTCAGCGATAGTAAGAAATCAGTAGCTGACACTGCTAGAAGGAAATACAAGTCGTGTTTTGCTCCAAATTATTTATTAAAAAATTAAATCAACAGTGACGTCAGAAGAAATCCTCACTTCTCTCTTTTTTTCACTCAGTGATTGTAATCAAGAAAAAACAGCAATGGGTGTTACTAAGCAGGTTCTTCAAGCTGGCGATGGAGTGAACTATCCTCGACAGGGAGATACAGTGTCTATCCATTGTAACCCACCTCCTTCACTACAGAGATACTAATGGTGCTGGATACAGATGTGGGAACACTGGAAGATGGAAGCAAGTTTGACTCTTCCCGAGATCGCGGCAGTCCCTTTAAAACGGCGATTGGAGTAGGCCGAGTTATCCGGGGCTGGGACGAAGCAGTACCACAAATGAGTCAGGGAGAAAAGGCCGTGTTGACTATATCGGGAGATTATGCGTATGGAGAGAAAGGTTATCCTGGGTTAATCCCTCCCAATGCCACGCTGATCTTTGAGGTGGAATTATTGGGCATTACCCGCAAGTAATAGCGTGGATGTGTGGAATCGAACCGGTGATCTTTCCGAAATCAGAAATCAGCCGACTTTCACGTAATAAACGATTCAAGAATATATGCACTTTTTGGCATATTTAAGCTGTCAGCAATTTCTCATTTTTAAAAATGTTTCATTTAACAAAGGCCTTTTAAAGGTTAAATCGAACCAATGGGTAAACCCCCATAAGTCTTGACTGCATTCCTTCGTTTCTTCTCTTTCTTACAATCACTTCCACGCTCTTCCACACACACACACACACAAGCAGGACATATTCGTAAATGTATTCACAAGGTCATTTTATCCAAGAAAAGGTGGATTCTTCTCATCTGCAGCACCACCACCACCAATTTCAAGCTAATTCCGTAATATCTCCTTCTCAACGTCCCCTTCTGCCCGCCCCACCGTCCCATCATCCCTCTTTGGTTGATTCTTTCCTCGTAACTACCTCACCGGGACATGGTTATAAGGGCTCTTGTTCAGAAGGAAAGGCACCTTTAAGTGTGGCCTCTTTATTAAATAGTCCTCATACCAATCCCAATGGTTCTGCTAATGATGGTGAAGAAGAAGAAGGTGGAATTATTAGGAGATCGATTTCTGACGGTCCTTTATTATATAATCGATCCTTCTCAGCTTGCGATTCCTCGCCACTTTTGTTGAAATCCACCACTTTGAAGAGATTTCCAGAAGATGAAGGAGGTGAGCCACCCCCGGGAGGAAGAAGGAGGATATGCTCGGAAGAAATTCATCATTTTCATTCAAAGTTGTCATCTATACATCCTCATTCTACACCTTCTTCCCTGGTGGCACCAACAATGACAGCAGCAGCAGCAGCAGCAGCAGCAGGGAGTAATAGGGAAAACCAGGTTCTTTTATCTTCGATGCAACAACGCTCTCAAGCTGCCAAGAAAGCTGAACTGAACAGAGCTTCTCAAAAAGCCTTTCGACAGCGAAAAGAACGATATGTCAAGTTTTTGGAGGCCAAGTCCAGTTTATTGGATATCCTGTTACAACGGATTGAACAAACCTCGTCAGAATTGATTCAGGTGAAATCAGAATGTCGAAGGTTACTTTGGCCTCAAGCTGATTCCTCTATCTTTACCGCTTCCTCCTTTTCTACCTCTTCTTTGACCTCATCCATTTCCACCTCAGCTGCAGCAATGGCTACAAGTGGAGGAGGAGGAGGAGGAAGAGATTTGATGATGGATCAACAGGATGAAGCATTGTTGAGAGAAGTGCAAGATTTGAAGGTCAGGGTCCAACAAGCAGAAAAACAACGAACTTCCTCCAGTACTACTTGTCAGAATTAACTTATAAAACAAAGGAAAAAAAAACAATTTTTTAGTAGAAAAAGTTTATTTATGAAAAAGTCGGTTTATTTTTTGAATAAAATTATTATTTCTGTGCGATTTATTATATCATCTTTACCACACCACCAACACTCTCTCCTCCACCATCATCGCCAACAACAACAACAGCAACAACAACAACAACAACAGCAACAACAACAACAACAACAACAACAACAACAACAGCAAAAGACAAGCTTCTCAAATATTGGCGAGTTTTTCGGAATTATTTGGAGCCAATACTGGAGATACCACAGTGGACCCGGTAGAAGGTCTAGGAAAGGTGTCATCCATCAACAGTGAAGAAAACATCAACTCTGAATTCATAGGAACATAAGTACTATCAAACGAAGACTTCTCCTTGAAAACAGACCGGTCTATAGCTCCCACATCCTGATATCCCCCACTGGTACTACAGTCGTAATCAGCAGGTGTTGGCATGGAAGGTTTCTTCGAACTAGCGGTTGTCTCGGCGGCCTTGGTCCAGTCATAATCAGTAAATCGCGTCTCCATGGCTTGCTGTTCCGGTGTTAACACTTTGGTAGGCTGATTTTGTCTCTTTCTCGCTCTTAATGGCTGTTCATCCAAAAAAAGCTCTCTGATTTCATGTGATGGGTCAAAGTTGATGTGTTTGTTCTATCCCCTGCTTAGTCCCAATTAGGAAATACTGCTTACGTCAGGAATAAAGGGTGGGGCCAATCGTTTGTTCTTCAATTCCTCCCAGTCTAGACCCGTAAACCACACGTGATTGCGAAAACGATTGGTCGCTTGTGATGATCCGCTTAATCTTTTAGCCAGGTCACGAGTGAGCGACTAAAACTGTCAGGACACAAACGCCCGAACAAACACTTACCATTCTAAGGAATTGCTTGCAGGCTGAGGTGATTTTCGCATCAACATTGCTGCTGGGGGTTCGAATCTCGTCTCGCATGATTGCTTGTTTAAGCAGCTTTGAAGACTTCGCTCTAAAAGGCCGTTTCTTGAATAGCAGTTCGTACGATACTACTCCCAAGCTCCACCAATCACACGTCTCGTAGTAGCCCTGCTGCTTTAGTACCTCTGGAGCCATATAGGCCAAGGATCCAGCCATCGCAGTTAGAGGTTTATTCGGGGCATATTTGACGGCGATGTTGAAGTCGGTGAGATAGGCATGGCCTTGCTGATCTAACAAGATGTTGTCTGGCTTAATATCACGATGCACAATGCGCTTAGTATGCAGATATTCCAAGGCGAGGCCAATCTCCGCAGCAATAAAGCAGACTTGAGTTTCGTTAAATCCGGTAGAAGAACGAGACAGGTGGAATCTCAAGTCACCTCCCAACATTAGCTCCAACACCATGAACATATTTTCATCATCTTGGAAGGCGTACTTGAGGCTACAAACAAAGGGCAGTCCGTTGATCTGCTCCAACAACCGCCGCTCTTGGATTATGTTTTCCACCGCCTTCATCTTGATGCACCTCTCTTTGTTGATGAACTTCAATGCATATAGCGCATGATCTCGCTTATGCTGGACTATTCGAACCTTTCCAAACGCCCCTTTCCCCACCGACCTCAAAAGGTCAAAGTGTGAAAGTTCCGCTATTTATTAGCCCAAAATAATAGGCAGTACTTACGAGGAACTTTTTCATAGTCCGGAGTGGTACTTTTACAACAGTAAGCTCCCATTACCCAAAAATCTAAACAAACTCACAAGGAAATAAAGTGTCACAGCAAAAAACAGTAGTAAACAATTAATAAAATAGGAAAGGGAGCACTATTAATAATATGTATGTTGACCTGGGACAATCCCCGCACGGATTTAAAGAGAGGGCGTGAGTAGTAAAAGATTGCAAGAGTAGTTGAGTGGGCGAGAGTGGGGAGGTGTAGAAAGAGGTGTGTAATAAATATATCGTCTTCAAACACAACACACACACACACGCACACACACAGCACAAGCACACAAATGATGAACGATACAATTTCACTACTATTGGCAGCGTTCGTCTTGCTCTTTTTAATCTTCCGATGGTTTCAGCGTATCCTTTTGCTATTATACGAGAAAACTAACCTCCTTCTTTAGCTGCTCAGCCTGCTTCGTCCATGGCTAGGGGCCGTCGTCGTCTTGCTCAAAGATTACCTCAGGATGTGCCTCAGGAATGGGTGGAGGTGGTCTGTTCTGCTTTTCCTCAGATTAGTGAAGCACAAGCTCGATTGGACCTGGCTAGGACTTGGGATGTACGACAAACTTGTGAAAATGTCCTTGCTCAAGGTGGTCAATTACCCCCATTGGTATTTATTTTCTCCTCCCCCTTACATGCATACTCTTCTCTATGGATAGCCACCCACTGCTGAATCTATCAAAACCAAGTCGGATCTTGCAGCAGATCGAGTATCCCTTGTGAAGAGATTCGAAGGTTTCCTGGATGGAGAAGGTGAGGAGAAGCCTGATCGAGCGTGGGAACAAGATCCCCAGAAGCGAGAGTTATCGCTTAAACAAAGGAAAGCATGGATGGTGATGCAAGCAAGAAAGTAAGTCCTTCGTATATGCACTTTCCAATACTTTGAATAGGAAGTTATTAACGAAACATCAGAATAACAATTTGTAGTAAAACTCCTCTCCTTGTTTACTTCTTCTTCTTCATAACTGTTACTACTACTACTACTACTACTACTACTAAGAATTGTGAATACTACATTTCACCAAGAGACTTGAGGGTTTCATCCAACTCTGCCTTCGCTGCAGTCAGCTGGGTCTGAGCTTCCTCCAATTCCGCCTCTTTTTCTCCTTTTTCATCCTCCAGCGCCTGTGACTTTTGTTCCAGCTCCTCCGCCTTTGCTTCCAGTTCCTGTACGTGTTTTTTAGATTCCTCCAACTCCGCCTCTTGAGCATCTGCTTTAGCCTTTAATGCACTGGCTCTTGATTTGATAATCTCGTTTTCCTTGTTGCTGACATCGCCGGTTTGGACCGAGGTTTTAGCCTCATTGAGTTCTTGCTCGGCGGTATCCAGCTGGCCCTCCAATTCCTCCAACTTGGACGTCAATTCAGCTATTTTTTCATCTCTACTTTCACAAGTGGCTTCCAGCTCCTTGGCCCGGTCTTCAGCGGCTTGAAGACGGTGCTTTGCTGCGTCCAGGTCAGATCGAGCGCTGACTAATTTTTCCTTCAACTTGTCCATATCGAGGTGGTTTGGTAGTTGTGAGTCGAGGGAGTAAACAAAATTTGGACAAAAAAGTGAGTGGAAGTTGGTGGAAGGAAAATAAAAAAGCGTGTGAAGTTTTAATTAAGCACTTTTTACTCTCTACATTTAATGCACACGTGACATTTACTCTTTATTCTGAAATAAAATTTATTACATAATTTGCTCATCCAAGGGACACTGTCGCATAACGCATATATCGTTGCGCATATACGAACATGTGAGTGATAAAAATGTCACTCAAACAGCAGTGAAATAAACAATCGTCTTTTATCTCAAAACTATTGTTATTAGCAATTGCATACACTCAATACGGCAGACACAGCGGGACAGAGCAACAGACATCTAAATACGATCATCAAACGTTGACATTGGTCCACTTTGAGCAAATACTTGACTTATCGGAAGCACAACATTATGCTCCTTAAGATTAATTATGACCCTTGTGCACCATATGCAGTTCGCTTTGAATCTATCAGTTTCAATGTATCCGATGAAATTCGCACACTGTCTTTTTGTTAGTCCAACAGGAGCTATTGACATTTCATTGACCAAAGTTCTAGTGTTGTTCTCAGAAATCCAATTTAACAGCTCGACACGCTTCTCCGTATCCATTTTAAGATACTGTATTGACGAGAAGATATTTTTTAGTGACCTATAACCTCGCTTCCCTGGACTTGATTCTGTAATAGCTGCAAGCAAAATCCTGGAGAAATCCCTTGTAGATTTTGCCTTTTTAACTAGCGAAGCGACAAGTTTAACATCAATATATGAATCTTTAGGAGTAACCATGACTTTTTTCTCTTCAGGCTTCAAATCATTATTATCAATTGACATAGCTGGCAAATCCGATGAAACGTATGAACTTGTCCTCTGTCTCTTTGAAGCCATTTTACTGTTTTGAAGCCAATTACAGTAACAGAGAATGGAGTTTATTTTATGCACGTGACATTTGCTCTGGAAAATGGATTCTGATGATAAAGAAACTTCTAGAGTTTGGAGAGCCTTTAAAACCATCCAACAAATGTTGAATGACCGAGTAAACTCCCTCCTCCTCCTTTGCCCCCATGCAAAAAAGCACTCACTAACAAGCAATAGGGGTATTTGGTCAATCCCGGGGATCTGGACATTGATTTCGAGACCTTTCAATTAAACTACGCACGAAATGGCATCGAGTAATTTTCCAATACAGGCAAACAGACAACCAGACTAACAAGAGAATAGTCGAACATCTTTGCTCATTTTGTGCGGAAAGAGAGGACAACCGTCGGAACAAATGGTGGTGTTTTTTGCCGAGGATAAATCAGTAGGAATTAAGCCAGCGCGGAAATATTGTGAGCGGATGTTGACGCAAGGAGTGAGAAATGGCATAATTATTTATCAACAAACCATTACTTCTTCCGCTGCCAAGGTTTTCGCCTATGTCAGACAGACCGATCGGCCATTGCTGGTAGAGACCTTTCCTGAAGCCGATCTCCAAGTCAACATCACTCATCATGTCCTGGTGCCCAAACACTCGGTTCTGGGAGAAGAAGAAAAAAAGACGCTGTTGGACCGATATCGATTGAAAGAAACACAGCTTCCTCGGATCCTTTCCAGTGATCCCGTAGCACGCTATTACGGTCTAAAGCCCCGACAGGTGGTGAAGATTGTAAGACCTAGCGAGACTGCTGGACGTTATGTGACTTATCGACTTTGTGTTTAGTCCCTTGTTGTTGTTTTAAGAGAGTGTTTTTTGGGTGATGAATAAAATATTTTTCACCTCCCCCTTCTTTCTTTTTTGCGTGTGTTGTTGGTGGTGTTTTTTTTTTGTCTTGGAAAAAAAAATGACTACTTCTAATAACGATGATGTGGATTTGACTAAACTTTCTCCTGCTCAATTGAGGCAGCATGTACAGACACTCAATGATCAGATCAAGTCCCAGCAAGAATTGATTAAAAAACTCCGCTTTGACTTGGACATGGAACAGGGAAAAGTCAACATTTTAAGGCATGACTGTCAAGCCTTGAAGCAATTAACCGTAGACTTGGTAATTCCCTCCTCCCTCCCTTTCTCATTAGGGCCTGAATTCAACTGGATGGTGTGTAGCAAGCCACTGCAGAACAAGAAGAAGAGTACATCTCCAACACCTTGTTGAAACGGATTGAAAGTTTAAAGAAGGAAAAGGGCGAATTGTTAATACAAGTAGAACGAGAGGAAGAATATCTAACCAATAATCTACAAAGACGCTTAGAAAAGGTTTTTCCCCCCACTTCACCCTCTTTCGCTATTAACAGGCGAGTAAAGTTGCAACGCGAAAAGATTGAAATGGAAAATGCCTTGGAACAGGAACAAGAGGCCATTGTTAATAAACTGCAAAAACAACTGGAGTTTCTATCACAGCAACAATCCTCTCCTGCTGCTATGGCTTCTTCTTTGTCTTCGGATACTCCCTTTGGAAATGGAAGGTGCCTCCATTTGTGACCTAGACTGCTAACATGGCTCAGTATCATTCCTACTGCACCTCCTCCCAAAGAAACCGTCTTGGAAATCCTACGTTCCGAGATACACGCGTTACGCATCAAACAAGGGGAATTGGAAAAGGAAGTCATTGCCAAGTATAACCAAGCCTTGGCTTACAAGAAAGAATTAGTCGAACTTCGAAGGAGCGCTGGATTACCCGTGGAAGATTTAATCGGAGATGATGAGTAATTAATTAATTATTTATTTATTTACTAGGGAGTGAAAATAGCCCTCCTAGCATTATGCGTTGTAGCCCTATTCCTCGACCTGTAATTATTATTTAATTATTAATTATTCACATGATAGAGAGTAATGTCGGCTTCTTCCTTTTCTGTGACTCAGGGTCATCGTTCCAGATCGGCTTCTGCTTCTTCGTTTTCTTCTGGTCCTTCACGTTCCCGGGCTCTCAGTTTTAGTGAACCTCAATCTCCTTTTTCTCATGGTAAGTCCCCTTCCCCTCTCTTTCTCTTACACACACCCTTAATCATCAACCTTCATTGACTAGTTCCTGTCTTGGCCAAACCTGGTACAGTGACTGATAACAATACCAACAACGACACTACTACATGATTTGTAAATAAATTGATTTGTCACGTGCTCTAATGAAAAGTCGCATTTTAAGAGATATAAGAAATCGTAGTGAATTTGCTGCTGCCGAGTTGGAACGCTTGGCCTATCGCTATGTCACGCACAATGAAAGTCTCCCTTTACGGATTCGCTTACAGGCGCAAATGGCCTTGAACCAAATGCCTCGCATGACCCGACTGGTCAATGTGAAGAATCGATGTTTGGAAACTGGGCGTGGAAGGGGAGTTTTGCGAGATTTCAGGCTATGTCGGTATGCATTTAGACTTAAAGCCCTACGTGGTGAATTACCAGGCGTAATAAAAAGCTGTTGGTGAAACTTTATCTTTGTTACTAGTTTGCTGGTAGTTTGCTGCTAGTTTGTGTTTGCGGGGTGAGAGAAATCACCCACTACTACGAGGCGGCTTGAAGTTTTCGGGATCTCGATATTGCTTGGCCCAGAGCATAGATGGAATCCATCGCTTGGGATCTTGATGTCGCCACTCGCGATCGGCAGAAAACTTCCAAATCACAATCGTCAGAATCGCCGTGCCCAATCCCACTATCGCTGTGTTGCGTCGCCAGGTCTTGGGTTGCGCCCAATATCCTCCTGCGGGTGACCAAACTTCTTGATGATACGGATGTCTTTTTCCTCCGCCCTTTTTTTAATGTTTAATCAGTTTTTTTCTGTTTTAAGTTTGGGATAAAAGTCAAACCATTTTGAACAAACCAGGTTTATTTTCACATGATCACGCTCGGATAAATTCCACCATTACTTCACAATGTCCAGTATGAGGAAATAAATCCACCGGTCTCATCCGATTCGGCTTAAATGGCTGTCCTAAAAACTTGTTTGACGCAGGACGACACAGACTATCCCAGGATTAGTCATGGCAAAACTGCTTACTCTTGCCAATTCTGACTGGCTGCTCGAGCATCACAAGCAATGTACACCAATCTGCGCAGGGCTGAATGTTTCCTAATCGCTTGGATCACTTTGCTGTGAAGTCCCGCTCTGGGTGGATCCAGGATTCCCACAAGTTCCCCCTCCTCATTCTGCTTTAATTCTCCCAAAACCTTGCTCATAGCATCTTCCACCTTGGCACAGAGGTAAGTTGCATTCTCTACCTGGTTGAACTGAGCATTGTGTTGAGCATCTTGAACTGCCGAGGAAACCATTTCTACCCCATAAACCCATTTTGCTTGTTTGGCCAGACAGAGTCCAATGGTTCCTGTCCCACAACAGAGATCCAACACCACCTTTTTCTTCTTCTCTTCCTGTTCTGGCTGCTGAGTAAGGTTCTGGGGATTTAGGCCAATCCAATCAGCACATTCTTGGTAAAGTAGCTCGGTACAGGCTGAATTTACTTGGAAAAATGCCATTGGTGATATTCGAAATCTTTTCTCTTTTTAATTAGCCTAAAGAAGTGGTTAATTTACGTTAATCCATGCAATATCTCAGTCACATATCCCTGACCATAAAGACATTCCAACGGGGCATTCTCTACAATTCCATTCGATAATCCTGTCCATGACTTTTTGCGGTCAATTACAATAACCTATAAAGGAGAAATACTTGTAACAAGAGTGTATCGACTTGGCCAGATCTTTGGAATAACTCAATCAAATCTGCCTTTATCTTGACAATTTGATCATCGGGAATCCCAGTGGGATTGAACTGCACAAGTGCCAAGACTTGTTTTCGCATTTCTCGAACCATCACTGTTCTCCAAACCCCGGTTTTCTTGACTCGATCATAAACAGGGAATTCACTTTCCTTTCTCAAGTATTCCTAATAAAGACAGTCAGTCAGTCAGTCAGTCAAGGGAAAGGGGTAAAAAAAGAGATATACTTGAAAGGTAGCAGCAATCAACTTTGACTTTGGTCCCACATGTTTACACTTACTGGGATCCTTTCTTTGGTGCATTAGTCGCTGAGGGGTGGGGAAAGGAACTTACTAGGACTGTTACAACACCATCCCGATAAAGCCCTGCTAGAAATCCCACTGTTACTTGCGATCTTTTCATCAAATCTCCCTCCTCTGAAGGAATCCATTCATTCCAACCACAGGTAAATTCAACCTTGTTTCGATATCCCTCTAATACTGGCGAAGGAATAATTGGAAGAACTTGTGCTGTCATGGTACTAATCATTTTGACGAGGTTAGCCATATCAATAAATAAAATTCAACTCTTGGTTTTTAATAGTTGCGAGATTTTTTAAGAATTCACGCCAAATCTTTGCAATTGATTCAGTCTTTTCAACCAATTGTTCCTCATACGTCAAACTATTCCCATTAGTGTGAGCTTTAAGCAGAGGATGGACGATACTGGTGAAGCGGAGTTACTTGATTAGCCAATTTCTCAAAACTCCATTCCAATATTTCCGACATTGTTTTGTTTTCCAATTCGGGATGTGAGAATTTACGCTTTCTTCCAACTTCCTCTGTTTCTCTTGACTTCTGTTCTCCTTGCGCAATTAGCATTAGCAGCAATCGCATTTTTGGAATAAGCAAACCGATTCCACCACATCTTTGACCTCCACTGTGAAAGAATTGGTGCTAGACTTTTTCCAAATCAATTCTTTTTCCAATAAACACTCTTGTGCCTTGGTTTTTTCTTCCAAAGTCTATCCTCTCTCAGTAGGTTAGAAGGGCGGGGGTGATTTACAATACAGGAAAGGTTAGGAAACAGTACTCCCACTTTGGTGCTTTCTTGACCTTGACCAAGTCATTCAAACCTTGTTCTTCCAGCCATTTCTTTACAACCTTGGAATTAACATGTCTTGGCAGATTAACAAGTCGTAATCTAAAGGCCATTTCTGAGGATTCTTTCAATTGTTGTTGTTGTTGTTGACTAGTCATGCCTTTCTGCTAAGAAGTGCAGCAGATCAATCAGCACCTCTCTCCTCTTCACTTTCCCCACTCCAAAGTTGGTCAACCCGGTTTTTTTAACCGAGTTTTTGTTCAAATGACCAATCCGTTGGAATCACTGTGTGAAGAACTTGACGCTCGATTGTTGGAATACCTGCAATTAGTAGCGACTTATCAAGCAAGGACCGACAATTTATCCCTCCTCTTCAATGGAGTACTCTCTTCTCTCCCCCTAACAATGCTAACACAAACTTAGGGCTTCTTTAACCTGACTCAAGCAAAGTATGTCATGGGTCCAGCAAAACTCTCCCGATATCAATATGATGGTAGAATGCAAGCTTCTACGTCAATGTAAGTCTTTTTGTTGGGGTGCATGGTAAATGCGCGGGGTCAGAGTAACGTCACCGGGGCTTTCAACAACGGCGATGATTTATCGCTTAGAAACTAATGCCGAATCCTCCGACTCTCATCCTCCTTCTCCCCTCAATGCTAGACGTCGTAACATTTCCAGCCAAAACAATCCCGATCCCCTTTCGCAATTGTTGCAAGCCGATTCTTCTTCCATGACTCCATTTATGGCTTCTTCATATCAAACCCCATCTTATCCTTCCTACAGCCAGCATCGTCAAGAAGGTGAGGAGTTGGAGGATATCGCCTTATCCAAAATGTCCTCCTCTCTTCCTGCCAAGCGTGACCCGGTAAATTGGTTTGGCCTATTGGTCCCTCCTACCTTGCGTGCAGCTCAGACCAATTTCAAACGAGGTAACCTTCCATGCCTTTCTCTCATCCCCTCATCCTCCTGTAGCTTTAAGTGACATTGTGGTCTTGGCCAATTTAAGATCAGAGTTGTTGTCCAGGCAGGCCGATATCCTTGAACTCTATCAACGAAAGCAATCTTATCTAACTCTGCTCTTGAATAATAATAACAACCTCGTAACTGGAAAGGACCAAACAGCACAAGAACAAGTGGATGAGTTGGTGATTGGAACTGCAGGCGAATCTTCTATATCAAGCAATTTTGTCGTTGTTGGTAATCCTTGGGTGTTAGAACAGTCAGTTATCAATATATGATATTATTTATTTCAGGTAGTATTTATAAAAGTTTATTTTCGCTAGGTGGTAAGCCCGGCTAGCTCAATCGGCAGAGCGTGAGACTCTTAATCTCAAGGTTGCGAGTTCGACCCTCGCGTTGGGCTTCTTTTTACTCCTCTTTTTTGTTCAACCATAATCAATTTTTTTAACCATTATTAATTAGTTTTTCGTTCTATTACGAATAAACATGGTAGGTAGAATTATAATAATTTCCCCAGCATTCCAATTAGAAGATTTTTATATAAAATTTTTTAAGTAAATACAAAAAAGAATTGAATTTCACAAAACCTTTTTTCTCCTCTTTAATTTTTAGCGGTGAATTATGT
The DNA here is from genome assembly GCA_004114325.1 of Zoophagus insidians. Taxonomy (NCBI): domain Eukaryota; kingdom Fungi; phylum Zoopagomycota; class Zoopagomycetes; order Zoopagales; family Zoopagaceae; genus Zoophagus; species Zoophagus insidians. The sequence goes on from QZWR01000002.1 coordinate 21,893, forward strand.
CGTCGTCTGGACACCCTTGTAACTTTTTCGTACTGCTGTTTGTATACTATCTATTTGCGACTACTTGTCTATTAGTAAGGTAGGTGGGCGGTGGTGGTGGGAGAGGTGACGATGAGTAACTTTTCCCCCCTCCTCTAGAGCCTCGAAAAAACCTGCCACTGAGGAGCTGGATTCCGCAGGGTTGAAAAATGCAATTGGAAAAACCCAACTTTTGACTACTCGAAAGGGTAATCCGGAAAAGTACCCCTTTTATAGTAGATTAACTTGTTAGTTCTGAACCAGCTTATGGAACTACCAACACGGGAATACTGGACAGAAACGAGCCTAAAAAGCCCTCGGTGAGGGACGTGAAAGGTTTACTGGAAGGAGTAGGCAGGGCTCAATTAATTACTAGTCGTAAAGAGCAGCCTAAAGAGTATTCTTCCTTATCATTATGATGTCTGATGTGAGCGTGTGTGGTAGTACTGAAGTGGAAATCGGAATTATTGGAACCGAGATCATACTGAGGACCAATAAATCCACCAATAGTTCTGATACACGAGGAGTCCTGGAAGCAGTGGGAAGAATGCAATATGTGAAAGATCGTAATAGCAAGCCACAAGAGTACTCCTTCTTATGTGCTGTTATGAGTCACTAATGAACGTGGTGGTAGTTCGAACGAGGGAGGGTTTGGAACCGTCGGCTCACAGATTTATCAGCGCAAATCCTAAGCAAATTTTAAACTGTGCGGGTCACAGGGAGAGATAAACTGCAAGTTTTAATCATCGTCATCAAACCCCTGCTGCTGATGCTGTATGCTGCGTCTGAATCTATGCGTGTTACGTGAAGATGTACGCGCATATTACCTTTTATTTAAGCTCTGTCGATATTGCTCATCCTGGTATTCCGGGCTTTTGTACGACGTTTCTCGCATCTCCTCCCCCGGCTTCTCCATCTGCTGCATTAGCTCCATCACCATCTGTTCCTCTTGCTGTCGTCGTTCCTGCTCAGATGCTGCGGCTTCGCTGGCCCATTTGATGCGGCTGTCTAGCTTTTCTAATGCCTTTTCTGTGCTCGCCAGCCTTTACGTGTTAGCTTTCTAAACCATACCATCCATCCAGCTTGTTTAGCATTCCATCCAATTGATCCGCATCCACATCTCTCCCTGCTACTGATTGTACATGCACAAAGCCATGTCGTTGGTCCAATTTGGCCACTAGTGCGCCATGGTCCAACAGATTTATCAACAGACTCTCCAATTCATATACGCTGGGACTCTCCAGCTGTTTTAACAAGTCTGCATAGCGTAATACTCGTTGCGTCGAAGCGTAACGAAGAATGGATAATTGTTGAAGTTTCACCAACTGTCGTGCTGATAATGGTGGCAAATCCATGGCTGCTTTATATTTGCTTATATCCCCAAATGAGAAAACTTCTAACAAGCGATAATAACCAGACAAATCTGTATGGTTTTTCAACTAGATGGTAATTTCCAGCACAGGGCTAAGGAGAGCGTACCTCGGCAATGTTGGGAAGATACAATAACTCTGAAAAGCGATAAATTCCAGGAGTATCCAAACAATCCCGGATCAACTGTACACTGGCTTCTCCGTTGGTTTGTTTAGCCAGGATGAGAAAAGTTTCCATTGTTGTTGTTGGGTGTTGTGTGCGTGTTGTGCCGTGTACCAGCTGATCAATCCAAACAAACCTCTTTTAATGTTCTCACCACCACCTTCCATCACGTTCAATAACGATCCTGACAACATTTTCCTACCGCAGAACAAACAAGCTCGAGTTTTGTATAATTTCGAAGGACATGAGGAGTACCGAGAACTAACGGTGCAAGAAGGTGACCTAGTGGATGTGTTGCAAGAAAACATTGCTGAGGGTTGGTGTTTGGCCGAAAATCAAGGCGTTAAGGGACTGGTTCCAGTGTCATATCTTGAAGTAACCCTCTCTCACTGAGTGCGTGTGTATGACTTTAAATATTAGTGGTTGGAATTGGACGCTTCTAATCAGGTGGATGAAATGGGGGAAGAGGAGGATAAGACGATAACCATTCCACCGCCACCACCACCGCCACGTTATCAACGTCGTCAGTTGAACCGTTTTACCGGATTTGTGACTAGTGGAGCCGAAGACTTTATCCTGGCTCATCCTGTCACTTCTGCCATCAACAACACCACCACTACCACCAATCCTTCAAATAATACCAGTACTATCAATAGTAACTATGAGCATGCTTATTTATCATCGTTGGAAAGTACCCGACCTGAAGATTTATCCTTTGTAACTCCAAGCGAGACTTATTATTCGGGTTCGGTGGTTAGCAATACCAATACTATGGTTATACCAGAGTATGATAAACATTTTATCCAAGTAATTTGCTGATTCCTTACAAGTACTGATTTTTGTCCCGATAGAATGGTCCTGCTTGGCTTCCAAAGGCCCCAGAATTCCAGGTCAGAGTGCATGATCCAGAAAAGAGGGTTAAAATGAAGGGAATGCAAGAATTCACCATTTTTAACGTTACTAGTCAGGTAAGCCCCCCATCCACTCTCAAGTTATTAATAAGAATAGTTTTCGGATAAAATCCAAACACAAGTCGAGCGTCGTTTTAGTCAATTTGCTTGGCTGCATGAACGGCTGGTTTTAAAGTTCCCTGCCTTGATATTCCCACCACTGCCCGAAAAGCAATATTCTGGACGATTTAATGCCGACTTTATTGAAAAACGTCGGAGAGCTTTGGAACGTTACATTAATCGCGTAGTTCGACATCCCGTGGCAAGATATTCAGACTTGGTTACGTTTTTCTTGAGCTGTCAGGATGAGGGTGAATGGAAAAGACGAGAGCGAGAATTTGAGGCAGATGAATGGGTTGGACCAAAGTTCTTTGAGCATGTTTACCATCCTGCCTTTAATGTCGAGGATGACGAAGATGCAGAAACCATGCAAAGGTTTCAAGCACACGTAAAGGGAATGGAACGTTATCTTCCCAGCTTCATCGAATCTGCTCAGTCTTATCGCCAAGCCGTTAATGAGACCAAGACACAGTATAAAAAACATGCCTTGAACTTGTTGAGATTGATTACGGGGTCTGATGAAGCTCATGATCAAAGTGTCAATGAAGAAGGTGTTTGGTGTTGGAGGGATGAATGTGAAGGTATTTCCATTTTCCTTATTTACTTGGAAATGTAACTCTTGGGAAAAAAAAGCCTGTTTAAGCCTGACCAAATCCATGCAATATACCTCAGAGAGCATGTTGCGTATCTCACAAGAGTGTGATTTGAGTGATCGATGGATCGAATCAGCCAAAGAATACGCATCTTGTAGCACTGCTCATGCTCCGTTGGTGGATATGCATACGGGGGCCACTAGGAAATTCTCGGAGGATTCAGCTGACGATGCTTTACGATCGCGCTGTGAGACTGTCTTCAATGTGACCCTGGCAGAGGTGAATCGATTCCATGATGAAAAGACCAGGGATTTTCGCACGGCTATGATTCAAATGTTGGATGATGAGATAAGTTATCATGAAAAGGTGGTCCGCTCTTTTAAGGTTGCTCTGATTATCAGGGTTAGATTATATCGGAATTGAAATCAACTCGAGCACTTTTTGAACCAAACAATTATGCTCAATTGGCCGAAACTGCTAGAAAACCCAGCTACTTTGTCAAGGATTTGGCGGATTATCCCATGGTCACGGCAAAAGGAACCGGCGTGGTAGCTGGCGTGGTGGACAGCGTAGGCACAGTTAGTACATTTTTGCGTAGTAAGACAAAGGTGCGAGGAACCATGCTTGATTGGACTGCCTGGGGAACAGGAGGAGGTGGAGGAGGTGCTGGTAGAAAGGCATAACTGACTGATTATAATACTTTTATTGTTACAACCCACCACTTTCATCACCGTTTTCTGTCATTCTTGGTACTGCCGTCTCTGATTGCGTTGATTGAGGCCGCTCAGGCACTGAAAGGGTCATCACATCTGGCAAGGACGAGCTCTTTTGATGGCCCTCAACGTTGGCCGATGGTGGTGGCCGTAGTAAAGCCAACCTTTTCCTCCTAGACATGTTGAAATGGCCGCATTTGGGACAGGTGTATTCTATTACCATTAATTATCATTAATTACTGTTAACCAATATGAAATAAAGGAATTACCAACATCGTTATAATCTTCTTTGGGAGTAAGACCATTGTGCGCCTTACAAGAAGAGCAAATCAGTGCATATTTGGTATCACCAACAGAGTCATCACCAATCAACGAATCCATCAACTTGTCATACCATTTCTTATCACCCTCGTTGTTGTGCATGGGAGTGGGCGGTAAAGTCCTTGGTGTCCCCATTCCTGTGGCACTTGGAGGAGGAGTGTGTGGTGTAAAGGGAGGTGGTGGGGTGTTTGGCGTAACTGCTAGGCGATTTCTTAGCAGGTTTTCTGGATTAGTTTCCATCCATCCTGTTTAGTTGAATTAATGTGTGGTAGAGGAGGAGGGCAATACCGGTGGTCATGGCTCTTCCAGTTCTACTAGCAATTTCATCTTCTTTAGTCTTCAAAGCCGGGTCATATCTTTCCAATAAATTTCTGGTGGTATAATAAGCCGTTCTTTTCTTCAATTCCTCGACCTTTAATTTCTGCTTGGCCTTTAAATGTTCAACGTAGGTTTCTTTCCTCTCCACTTTAGTTACACTCACGTCGGAAAACCACCTTCACTCTTTTGCTTTCTTCGATACCAGAACGTAGTCAAGCGTCGGATGAAGTAAGCTAACCAAGGAATCAGGATAAATCCACCAAACCACCATCTGGAATGTTCCTTGAGGCTCATCCACCAAAAGCTCAAAGAAAAGCCCGTAAAGCTTAAACCCCAGAGTAGGTTTTGAACATGCAAAAGTCGCCTCTCCCTTAGCGCAATCTCGGATAGCCTAATCTGGGCCAGACTAATCTTGTCATCCAGATCTGCCAAGATTTGCTCGAAATTATCCTCCTTTCCCACTGATTAGCCTTTCTTGAGGCTTACCTTGCGCTTGAATATGGATATTAAGCCACCCATGATATAAGCAAGAATCAACTTTTCACCTGTTGTTATGCAAGGTGAAGTTTGTGAATACCTGTGGCAAAAAAACCAGGTTTTTTTTTTCAAAGGGAAGATTTCCCCCCACACTTCTCCACTCTAAAAAAGAAAAGTAAAATCCGATTTTACAGTAATTGTGTTGAACAGCTTTCAATGATAAACTGCTTCAATCAATTCTTTCCCCTCTCAATGATGTATACCTTTGTATATATCATCAAGTGCTTGACTCTTCTTTCCCAGTCTGCGGCTTTGAAGAATAGGGAAATTAAAGGGCTTGCTCTGGAAGTTTGGTTACTACAAATTGTTGAAATTTATAAATTATTAAACAATCATCATCACATTATGAATAGAAAACAAGAACAATAACATGAGAAAAAAAAGGAGAAAAATGTTAATAAAATGTGGTTTATCCTTCATCGAAATGATGATTGTACAAACCCGCTCCTCTCTCTCTCTCGCTCTTTAACGCATGCCCTTAGGAGGTAAAACGATCCAAATGCACATCCAACAGCCTTCCTCCATACGCAAACCCATTCAACTGTCGCACCACCCGATCGGCATCCAAAAACGTGGAGAATCGTACAATGCCTGCCCCTCTGCTCCGCCCATCTGGCGTCTCAATGATTTCAACCTTCATCACTGGCGCAACGGATTCACATAAATCTCGTAAATCTTGCCAGTTTGTCTCAATTGGTAACTACACCCTCTCCGTTAAAATTATCAAGAAGAAATAAAAATTACATTGCCCACATAGACTTGAACCCCATCTTCCGTATTTCCACCACTTCCTTGAGCTGAGGAGGCCATCATCAATCCTGGATTGGCCCCACCTAATCCCATTCCCATAGCATACTGGTTTTGATGATGATGGTGTTGATTAGCTGCTGCTGCTGCCATGCCAAAATGGAAGCCCAATAACCCACCAGGATTAGCGGTCATGTTCTGAGGGGCTTGGTTCGAACCAGAAGCTGTACCACCAGGATTTGGTGATTGCTGTTGCTGCGAAGGCGGTGGGGGAGCTTGCATCAAACCTTGATGATGCTGCATAGGATGCGGTGGAAGGCTCATTCCTGAAAAGGCCTTTTCCATCATGGGATATCCAAATGGAGCACCCGGCATCCGAACCAGTTGAGAAGCGTGTGGATTCATCCCGGAAAAGTTGAACAAATGCTGATGCAGCGCTACTGCTGAGAAATCCGGAGCTTGTCCTCTGTTCGAGTTTGGCGGCATTACTGGAATTCCTGCCATTCCTGGCCCTGTGGCACCTGAAAGTGCACCCATCGCCATCATAGGACCACCGCTATTCGGGGGAGGAGGCGAAGTAGGCAACGATGGTGCCATGGGAGGAGCAAATTTGTCCAAATGAACTCGAATTGGCCTTCCATTCAGCACATGACCATCATATAAAGCTACCAACATTAAAGTCAACTAAAAGGAGATTACTCATGGCTTTTTTAGCATCGTCAGCATTGGCATAAAGGACAGTTCCATAACCTCGTGATTTTCCATCAGGTCCAGTAGCAACATCCGCTCTAAGAATACTCCCAGCATTGCGAAAGAGATCTTTCAGATCCTGCCATTGAACGTCAAAAGGAAGATTTCCTATAAACAACTGTCTCTCTGAATGGACAATTTGTTCCTAATTATTACAATTAATACTAATAATTAGGGAAGAGGGATATTTACCGAATTCTCTGGCCCTGTAATTACATGTTCTTCTGGCGGAGATGGAGAATGTACAGGAATCCCCGTTGGAGGGGCACGGTCGATAAACCCTCGGTCTTCTCTAACCTCCAAGGGACGTCCAAACCAATTATAACCTTGAAACATGTCCACGGCTCTTCTTGCCTCATCCAGCGTAGCAAACAACACAGTGCCATAACCTTTGGATTTCTGGTCAAACCCGGTTGCTACGTCTGCCCTTAGTACCGTTCCAGCTTTTCTAAACAAATCCTTTAAATCCTGCCATCGAACTCTGAAAGGAAGCTATTTTTGGGGGTTATTCCCACTCTTTGTTCAATTGAAAACGAAAGATTACATTTCCAATGAACAATTGTCTCCTAACGCCAACATCGGCAGCAGATTTGGACTCATCATCATCTCCAACCCCTGCTTCTTCGCCTTCTGCATCTCCCCCCAGAGCTGGTGATAAGGGGGGATCATCTTTATTAGAATCGTTAGTTTGGACCAGGTGGTCTTCCTTGTTTATTTTCTTTTCTTGATACCCATCTCTTGAGATGGGATAATTCTCCTACCATTCGGAGGTTAATAATAAGGGAGGTGAGAGAGAAAACATGCCTGCATCGCACCACCACCACCAGGGACATCCACAATGCTTCGATCTTCTCTCACCTCGATCCTTCGACCATACCATTCAAAACCATTGAATCGGTCTAAGAGGATTAGCCCAGGATGGAGGAGGGGAGGAAAGGTACCGATTGCTTGTTTGGCTTCCTTGGCTTCCGAATACAACACCGTCCCATAGCCTCGCGACCGTCCATCCTTGCCATACATAATATTCGCACGCAACACATTTCCACATTCGCGAAACAAATCTTTCAAATCCTGCCATGCCACTACTCTCTCCTTATTCAATTCAGCCAAACCGACAGGGGCTACCGATAAATGGAAGCTACACACGCAATCGGATAAGCCAAGAAAGGAAGACTTACATTCCCGACAAATAACTGGCGTCCTTGTATTTGCGTCATAAAGAGGCACAACCCAAACTCCACAAAAAGACCAGAAAAAAATAATTCGGAAATATTTATTTTATAAAGTGGGAATTTGCTTGGACAACATGTCTGACTGTGCTGATAATTCCGCCTGCATTCTTTCAAGACTCACCACCAATTCCTCGTATTCCAACCGCTGCTGTCTCTCCGATTCCAACTCCTTCCTCAGCTCGGCTATTTCTACTCGGAGTGCCCGTACTTCCGTCTCTGCTCGCAATGCTTCTCGCTTGGCCTTCTTTGCTGCCAATCTACTGTCGTCCAGTATTCGTCCATTAATGCTCCCCTTATTGAAAGAATCATCCGAAAAGTTCCCTTCTATGATGGATTCAATGCTTTCTACCGTCGTTTCCAAGCTGGAATCTTTAAAATCCAAAGGCTTTTGTCCCCAGATTTTCATGTCCACTGTCGTTGGTTGGGGCTGGAATTGTATTAGCTTTGGTTGAAGCCTGGGTAATGCTGAAGTAGAGGCATATTTTCTCAGTAATGTTGCTTTCTTGACGAAAATCCTGCCACTTTTAGATTGAAGACTTTCTTTCCTTGGCGGTATTTTCTCAATTATGTTGGCTTGACGGTATTTGCTTGAGGCCTTTGGGCTTTGTGAATCTATCGAGTCTCGATCAACTGCATCATCTTGAGAGAGCTTTTTCGAATGAAAAGTAGCAGCCTCCATCAAATCTAGCGAAGATCGTAAGGGTGACCGAGGTTTTACAGATGGTGCTCCTATGCCCAGAGCGGTCATATCAGGTGCGAATAGAGGAGATGTAAAAGAGCGTTGCATGTTTGTCTCCGCGTCCAAGGAGGTGTATCGAGCAGTAATGATTGGAATTGATGGTATCGGAGGCGTAGAGCGTGGTTCCAAAGCAACAGCACCAGCATTCTTCAAAATTGACTTTGGAAGTTCTTGTGATTTTGACCTCATAATCGGAGATTTAATCCGTTCATTGCGTTGTCCGCCACCTTCAGTCATTTTTATAAGCTTGGGTTCAGGACTTCTTCTAACAGGCATTGGTTCTTTTAACGTCAAGTTTGTGATAATCTTTGAAGGTGGCTGTTGCTGTGGAATGGGTGGTTGTGGTTCTTTTGGCTCTCCCTCTTCCTCTTCCTCCAAAACTTGAGGGATGTTCGCCAACTTTAATTTGCTCCTAACTCTTCGTGGATTCTGCGAAGATGGCGAAGAAGTAACAGGAGTGCTAGGAGAACTTTCAGGAGATCTTGAACGAGGAGTATTTGGGGTTCCAAAAGGAGATCCTTCAGTTTGGTTTGAAGAACCTTCACCCAAAGTTTTATCTTTAGACGATGCTGAGGATTTCTTCCTGGCAGTGCTGAAAAGTTTCATGAAACCTCGACCTTCTTCCTTGGCGACTTTTTTTTCTTCAATTTCTTTTAATCGAACAGGAGTTAATGAAACTTTTTTGGTATCATTTCCTATGATTAGTTCTTCAAACTCCTTCATCTTTTCTGTCATTGAGGGGGAAACAGGAAGTGGTAAGAAACCAGGCGACGTGGGATTGGTAGGAGACCTGAGAAAATCAAACGATTCTCGAGGAATAATGCCGGATTTTATACGAGTTACGAAGCTTTCCTTACCCTGGACCTCAGAGGATGCTCTTCGACGCATGGAAGAACCATCGCCATCGCTGACAACGGCTTCTTGCTCTTGTGGGATAGTAATGGATCTTGCTCGGTTAGAAACAGTAAAGGTTTCTTCCGACTTTAACCGACGTATTGGCTCAACAAAAGTACTATCTGCCTTACGTTCTTTCTCCCATTGATTTTCAATGACTTGCTATATTAACGGGATAAGTGCTGTTAAAGATAAACTTACTCGAAGAAATTCTCTAATAGACATACAAACAGATATCGATTTCAACTGCTCATCTTTTTCCAGTATAAATAATAAATCCTGTGGTCTTATGGTGTCTTTCTTGTTTCTCACAGCGCCAGTTGCTGCCAATTGAATAACATATCTCGCAATAAATTCCATAAACGCAGCCATCCAGAGCGAGGTAGAGGGAGTAATAACTTGTACTGCATCCAAGCTTTTGGCTTGGCTGTAATATGAACAGATGATGCGAGCACGTTCATAAATGGCTAACGGATGAATAGCAACGGGACAATCAGGCCAATTATGGGATTCCAGGTTGGCTTTATCAGCAACAGTTATTGCTTGGCGAGCCAAAGAACCAATGGGCATCAATTGATTGATGGTTCTCCGAGCATTCTGTGAGTTAAAGGCGAGATTTCTTTGCAAAACAGCATCGATGATGGTGGCAAGTAATTCCTCCAAGAACCCGTTCAAACCCCTTACAGTTTCAGGATGTACAGGGATATTCGTCGGTTCCTTGTTAAATTGTTCGATCTGAGCTTTAGTGACATATCGTGCTTCTAATTTCTTGGTTAATTGAGTAGGCAAGGTGGATACTGTACCATCGGCCATCAGACACACTTGGGCAAAACTGAGTTGACGTGACCTTTGTGAGATTGGTTTTAATAAATTAATTTCGCTGATTTGTTTCTTTTTTCTGTGGGTTCTTCCTTTGCTCTTTTTAGTACTACACAATGCCCCGAAACTTATATCCGCTAAAAGAAAGGATTAACCTGATCGACGCTGTTTTGGGGCGGAGATTTGTCGAAATAGGACATTAAAATTAATAGAATTGCTTCTAATTCCATTGCTTTTATTTGTTGAAATTAAATAAACACTTTTTGAGAAATTTGTTTATTTTTTGTCCTCTTCAGTCTTTTACTGTATGATGATGATGATGTTTGACAATTTTGAGCTCTGTGTTGCACCTACTGATCCCTGCTGCAACGACCCTCCTCAACATTTCTTCATCAGCAAATTCCTGCTAAGCCAAACTTCTTCCTTTTTCAAGGCTGCGTTTAATTCACCCTTGAAGGATGATGACTCAAAGAATTCTCTCTTGGTCAAATATGACGATCCTCTTAATATATTACCGAAGTTTATCAACTTTCTTAACACTGGGAATCTTGAACTATATCCTATAGAACTCTTGGCCTGGTATAATCTCGCTGATTATTGGCAAATTCCTTGTTTATACAAGATATTGATTCGACTCTTTTTCTCCCACGTCACGGAAGATATTCTCCTTTATTGGATGAATAATATGCAGCCGGGATGGGATTCAATTGAAAGTCTAACTATTGATATTGTGTCAAAGTTTGATCTGGATATGTTGGAAGAATGTCTTATAAGCACAAACAATATTAATAAGAACAAATGGTTGGTTTATTCTGCAGTTGAAGCCATTGTATCGGGAAAATACACCTCTGAAGACCCAATTGATGAAAATCTTGACCTTGAAGAAATAAATGCAGCCTACGTAAATCATCTACCCCGTCAGACTGACATTCATACTGATTCTGACTATGATGATGATTCTGACAATGATGATGATAAGCCTGAGGGATATAAAAAGAATTTTAAAAGTATCTATACACTCACGATGATTACCAGTCTTTGGAAAATAGTTCCTTGGTGTGAATTTACTCCTGAAGAAATGCAGTTGATTTTACGAACGAACTCAAATATCCCCGATAATGCCATTCCCGAACAAATCAACAAACTTCCAAGAAAAAAACCATTGCAGCCTTCTCCTTCACCAAAATTGATTCGAAAATATTTTCTGTTACACTTATCATACAGAGATGATTTCTCTGACGTAAAAGTGAGGCTAGAAAGTGAGGATGTAACATTACCTGCTCATAGTGTTGTACTATTTAAGCACATCAAGGACTTTGAACAGCTCGTTAATTCAGAAAACATCGTTGTGTTAAAAGAGCCGGTTTATAAATTCCCACGAAGCAGCAGTGCATTAAGATTTCTCTTGGAAATGTTTTATGATGGTTCATTTAACCTTTTGCTTGAAGAAATACCTGCCGATGTGGTCATTCACCTTTTCCAACTGGCCAAGTTTTACCAGTTGAAGGTTCATGCAGAAAATCTTGAACTTTATATCCTTTCGACTCCCGAGGTTCTTTGGATGCTGTTTAATTGGTCAACTCCTGATACAACTTGTGTCTTTGAATTACTGAAGACTTCTCTCCCAGAGTATCAATATCATTTCCAATATGGGCTGGAAGTTCTACGTCCATTTGATCGTATTGAATTACGTCATGCCTTGGTGGAACTAATTGATCGGTTTTCTCGCAAGCGTGAAGAATATTCCCTGGTTTTTCTCCAGAAATGGTTTCCCCAGGTCAACCTCACTGGAGTATACAGCCATTTCAGCCTCCTGCTGGAATTAACTGAATCTTCTCCATCAATGTAGTTTGGTTAGTTTGAGTGGGTACTTTTACACTGGAGGTAACGTGATTTTCCCTCATTGTATCTGCGGAATTCTTAAGCCGAAATGGGCGCTTCCACTTTCTCTCCATCATTTTGTATCTACTTGTTAGTTTTCCCCGATCTCTTGTTAATTAATACTTAATGCTTCCTTTTAAATATTTAATCCTTACCTCTCTTACTTTCTTTTATTTATTGGGCTCTGTTAATTCATTCCCATCTCCTGTTATTTCCAGGGAATCTGAGCTCTCATCTGAAGTAATTGATGATGTCACTGCTAGCTCAATTACAGGTAATAATACTTTGGATTAGAATAAACATAATTTTACTTTTAACAGATGACTCTAATATTGTAAGTAAGTCCTCAGCTGGATCGATTACGAATGACAGCACTATAACGGCAAGTGGCACTGCTCCTGGATTGAAAACAAGTGGCACTGCTTCTGTATTAACTACAAGTGATACTGCTTCTGGGTCGAAAACAAGTGACAATAATTCTGGGTCTACTACTGCTAGCACTACTGGATCGAATACAAGTGGCACTACTTCTGGATCGCCTACAGGTGATACTACTTCTACAAATGGCACTACTTCTGGGTTGAATGCAAGTGGCACTACTTCTACAAATGGCACTAATTCTGTATCGACTACAGGTGACAATAATTCTGTATTGACGACAAATGGCACTGATTCTGTATTGACAACAAATGGCACTAATTCTGTATCGACTGCAAATGGCACTAATTCTGTATTGACGACAAATGGCACTAATTCTGTATTGACGACAAATGGCACTAATTCTGTATCGACTGCAAATGGCACTAATTCTGTATCGACTACAGGTGACAATAATTCTGTATTGACGACAAATAGCACTGATTCTGGATCGACTGCAAATGGCACTAATTCTGTATCGACTACAAATGGCATTAATTCTGTATCGACGACAAATGACGCTATTTCTGGATCGACTACAGGTGACAATAATTCTGTATCGGCTACAAATGGCACTATTTCTGTATCGACGACAAATGGCACTAATTCTGTATCGACGACAAATGGCACTATTTCTGTATCGGCTACAAATGGCACTAATTCTGGATCGACTACAGGTGTCACTATTTCTGTATATACTACAAATGGCACTATTTCTGTATATACTACAAATGGCACTATTTCTGGATCGACTACAAATGGCGCTATTTCTGTATCGACTACAGGTGACAATAGTTCTGTATCGGCTACAAATGGCACTAATTCTGTATCGACGACAAATGGCACTATTTCTGTATCGACGACAAATGGCACTATTTCTGTATCTACTACAAATGGCACTATTTCTGTATCTACTACAAATGGCACTATTTCTAGATCGACTACAGGTGACAATAATTCTGTATCGGCTACAAGTGGCACTAATTCTGGATTGAAAACAAGTGGCACTGCTTCTGTATTGACTACAAGTGACAATAATTCTGTATCGACTACAAGTGGCGTTATTTCTGGATCGACTACAGGTGTCACTACTTCTGGATCGAAAAAAAGTGACAATAATTTTAGATCAAATACTGCCAGCACTCAATCAACCAAGAGCGGCGCTACGACTACTTCCACAGATGGACCATATAGAGGAATAGGATTAAAATCTCTTAAATATGGTCGTAACGGGTTTGCCTCAGTGAATACAGAATCTAATCAACCGCTTGATAATAACCAAATAACATTACCAACTAATCAAAATGGGAATCAATCATCTCTGGGTAATCCTCATTCATTTGCACAACCATATTCGGGGATGGCACCTCTGCCTGCAACAACTCAAGGTACACCTCCTTCAGTTGCACCTCCCCCCGGAACCCTTCAACTTCCTGATGCAACTGATACAAAGAAATTTGCGCCATTTAATCAAGGCGACGACCGAGGAGCCATTCTACCGTTAGATCGATCCGATGGAAACAATCGGGATGCACTACAAACTCAGGATACAACTCCTTCCACCAATTCTAATAGATGGTCGAAATGGGGTGATGGAAGGCGCACGGGTAAGAAGGAGTAACAAAGTTATGATTTCCTAATGGCTATATTAAATCTTTTACAAAGAATGCGTTCAGGCTGCCAATCCCTTACACTTCTTGTCATTGCTCCATACAGACCCATCCTAGCGGCTTGAACCCTGGAATCTTTAGAAGGAGGTTCCACTTTTTCAGGCATTCCTGTTTTATCACCACCTTTTATACCAAAACCAGCAGTATGATCTTGAGTTGAGGAGGTGGAAGAGGAGGTAAATCTCAAGGCCATATCACCAGAAATAGGCCTAAAAATCCTAGCCGCTTGGGTAAATTCATTCCATTCTTGATATCGCTGTTGATCATTCCAGCCCTTTAAATTAAAGAATTAATTCAAAATTGTGAAAGAGAGAGATTTGCTTACAGGGATAACGGGAAGGGTAGTAGAAGCACCAGTTTGATAAAGCAAGAATTGTCGATATCGTTCTTGTTTGGCAGGATTACTAGCAAAAGGAGCAAAATTGTTATTCAAGGCAGCCTGTGCTACATTGACATCTAAAACTGGAGCTTGATTATTGGGAGCGGGTCCTAATGATCGCATTGGAGGCGGTGCTGTTGCGAGTGCAGAAAGTGGCTCCTTTGTTGCTACTAGTAAACGCGGTGGTCGTGGTCCAGGACGAGTAAAAACATGTTTGGGCTCCCAATCATCTGGAATGGTCAGGGTTTCCAGGTTAAGTTCTATGATTTTGGCCTGCATAAACGGCTGTAGGGGAGCAGAGGAGAGTTGGAATCCCGTCAAGGGGGGTCTTCCATCCAGGCAAACCTGATAGCTCTTACTTGCACTCGCACTGGTGGTGGTGGTGGTGGAAGTAGTCTTGACAAGAGGTTTTCTAAACACTGGTGGGGTTTCTTCATCATCCCACAAAATGTCGTTATAATTAGCTCGATTTAAACGATTAGGTTGATAAATCTCTTGATCTTCTTCACCGTCTTCTTGCAACACGCCCACGCCAATTCCCCCAGTTCCTCCTGATTGATTTGACTCGTGTTGTTGGGACGAAAGATATCTGTTGAGGTCAACTGGGCAAAACATTGAGAATTCAAGTAGCGGGTACCATCAGCTGACAATGAAGTAATAAATCCAAGTCCTTTTCTTTGAGGATTATTTGAAGGCTGATAAAGTGCGATATTCTTGGGCGCAAAGGTGACATTGGAAAGATATGAAGGAATAAACTCTTCTTGGTCGTCGTTTTCAGCAGTAGCAGTAGTAGGAGCATCATCATCATCAACAACTATAAATCATCATTAATCATAACAAGGTGAGAGAGAGAGAGAGAGAGAGAGAGAGAGAGTACAGGAAAGAGTGGCTTTCTTCTTAACCCTTGGTCCTACACCTTGACCCTGTCTCCAACCCCAAAGCTTCAATAAACGAATTCCTAAAACAGTCAAGAGAAGGGAAGAGAAAGAGAAATACCAATGGAATCCTGGGTGGGAATTACAAGATTTTCAATCAAACTTTCGGGTAAAGCACCTAAAGCACCACTACATGGCCATTAAGAAGGGAGAGAGAGAGAGAGAGAGAGGATACAAGTCTGCGGTATTTTGAGCAATTGATTGTTTAACAGCGGCATCTGTGTCGGTGGTGGTGGTGGTGGTGGCTACTACTTCACCACCAGCCCAATCTTGCCAATCCTCCTCATCCATAAAATCTTGAATTCTACTCTTCTCCAAAGCGGTGGATTCTGGGGCTGGGTGACGAGCTTGACGAGAGGAGACGAATTGGGCAGGCGTCCAACCTTCTCTTGATCCCACAGTGTTGAAATATCCAGCGCTGAAACCGCCAGTAAAGGCACCATGAAAACGCTTTCTTCCTCGTTCATCCCGGGCTTCTTGCTTCCAAACCGGTACAAATTTGGCATGATCGTTGGGATCATTGGCATTGGGAAGTGCTGTGCCAATCAACATGAACCCGCTCATTGCAGTAGACATGGAATCACCATCCTCGATAAAAAAGGATTCGGTAAAAGATCTCTTTTGGGGAAAATCCATGTTCAATGAGACAGAGAGAGAGGAGTGAGAGGTTAAAAACGAACTTTTAATTCAGGAATTTGTTCAACCAACTTTTCTCGCCAAACCTGCCAAGCCTGCTCCTCCAACTCTGAATGAACGGGAGAATTACTATCAATGCTGAGGTTTCCTCCCAATTCCAAAACGCCAAGGCTGGGCATCTTCGCGAGGATGGGGATGAGGCTTCCAAAAGCAGCAGAGCTTAGACCACAAGCACCCAAATCCAACCGCTGTAACTGGGCTGTCTTTTCAGCGGAGAAAGGAACCTCGGGAAGATAATTCAAAGAATTCCCGAAAAAGGAAATTCGCTTTAAAGAAGTTATTTTTAACAGTTCAAACAAGGCAGCAAAACCCAAGCCATTTTCTGCAATGTCCAAATGACTAAGCTTGGCGTCTGGAAAGGACAAGGCTTGGACAAACTTGACCACCGCCGCATCATTTAACCCGGTATTTTTTCGAAGACGGAGTTGACTGAGCACAGGATGCTTCGCGAGTAAACCAGCAAGTAGCTCCACCAAACTCAAGCCTGTCCCATCCAACCAGAGTCGCTTCAACTTGAACTCTGCAGTGTTGGCAACCAATCCTCCCAATAGGGAATCTCCAACACTCTCTTCACTGCCACCAGCATTATCAGCGAGAGTGGGAAAACAAAGCTCTAAAGATTCCAAGTGGCAGAGATTCTTGCCCAAAGAAAAGGCACCAGAAGGAGAAATTGGATTTCCATTCAAGAGAAGATGTTTCAAAGGCATAGAAGAAAGCAGAGTTTCTTCAACCTCGCTAAAATTGCAATCAGTAAAGTCCAACACTTCCATGCTATTCTCCACTTTTATGCTGGTGGGGAACTGAGAAAGCTTGGGATTTCGAGATGTTATCAACTTTTTCAACGTGGCATGTCCAGCACAGGCATCTAGGACCATAGCAAGACCCTTGTTGTCAAGTCCTTTTTGATCAAGATCCCATTCCTCCAATCCCTTGTTGCGCTGAACACCTTCGCACAATTTCGCAAGGATGGTCAAATCTCCGCCTAGGCTCGAGTCACCTACTCTTAGACACCTCAAGGAGTTGTTCATTTCCAACGCTTTGGCAAGGACTTGAGCGGTGTCCATGGTCAGGGCATGGCCGGCCAGATACAGATCTTGCAAATGAGAGTTTGTTTCCAGGGCCTGAAAGAGCATCTCTAGCTCCTTTTTATCAAGAATCCTGCCGCTGCTCTTCATGATGTACAGAGAAACGAAGCTGGCATCATCCTGCCTCAACCGATCGATGTGTCGGTGTAGAGAGGGAGTTCCCCAGGTCATGAATATTAATTAGTGTTGTTGCTGTTGTAGTTGGGATAAAAGATATTTTCTTTTGCATCAATAAAACTGTACAGCAAAATGGCGACAGTACTATTATTGAATTAATTGACAGTTAGCATGGAGTAAAAAAAGCCGATCCCAAATTAAAGGACAACTTTAAGCTGACACGCATAAAGGCGTACCAAGATTCCTGTGCCATGTTCAATGCGCTGGTAAGGGTATGTGGGGCTGGAGTTGGAGAATGGCACTAGAGAAAAACGGCGAGGTTTGGTAGCGAGGAGCTTGACTTGATAGAACCCATTGTCGTGGCCAACCCCGATTATTATTCAGTCTGGAATCACCGTAGACGAATAATTGAACGATTGAAGTAAGATTTGGCCATTTGGAGTGAAAAGAAAGTGTAGGGAGGAGGATTTGTTAAAAGCTTGCGAAAAGGAACTCGCCTTAACCGCCGCCTGTGTACAACAACATCCCAAATCCTACTGGGTTTGGTTGCATCGACGCTGGGTGCTGGAAAAGATCCACCCTGCCCCTGATTGGAAACAGGAATTGGTGTTGGTGGGATTAATGTTGAATCTGGATGCTCGGAATTGTAGGTCAATATTGTTAATTGACAAGAGAGCATAGTTCATGGATGGGATTACCGTAGAGTGGTGGTTGAAAAGCTAAGACTTGCTAGTGGTAATGATAAAGTCCAGGAAGAATTCGCATACAGTGAGAAAAAGATTGCACAGAGTTTCAGCAATGGATCTGCTTGGCACTATCGTTCAGCGCTACTTCCAAAGATGCTCACTTTAACTACTTCAGAAGTAGAGGCAGAAAAGTTACTTGATCAAGGTTATCATCAGCCGCAGTAGTAGTTGATAAGGGAAAGTAGAATTTTACCTCTTACAGCAAGCAATTTACACAGATCCCAGTGATCAAAGTGCCTGGTTCTATTACTGTGCACTATTGCAAGGTAACTACTACTGACATGGGAAATATCGAAAGACATAGAGTTACCTAAACTATTTTCCATGGCTTATCACGATTTGAAGGAGGGCGACAAAGCTCGGGAAGTGGTAAAGAGAGAGCGGTTGGTGGTTCAGGAGTTGCTTCAGGTTTTGGAGGGAGAACCAGCAAAGGTGCAGAAATGTACGCTCTCTGGTTCTCCTTCCCTGTTACTAATCGCTGGAGGGGGGAAATATTAGGGCCCTTGAATATGTTGCTCTTTATTAGCAGTGAACTGGGAGAAAAAGGAAATAATTCTGCCAAAATAATCAACCAATTAGAAGCGGTGGATCCATCCCGAAAAGGAAGGTACCGACAAGTATGATTTTGAAGAAAATACAAAGTTTATTATACCCACAAACACCACACGCATACATCCAAGCAAAGCAAGCACGCATACACTCACGTTGTTAGCAGCATACATTTTGAAAGGAAGAGGAAAAAAAAGTTGTTTCTTTTAACATGTCTCCTTCTCCCTCTTCCAACTCGCTCGAATCCGCTTCTAATCGTCGCTACAGTTTTATCCGATCCCGTCTCTCTTCCTCCGCTTCTATCCACTCCACAGCACCCCTTCTTACCGCTCCCCCTTTCACTCCCAAAACCATGGTGGTTCCCACTACCCCCTTGTCGGATGAAGACTATCGTCTTTTCGAAGCCATAGACCGGCAATCCACCCTTTCCTTTTCTAATCAACGAGGCGCGTTTTCTGCAGCCTCTTTGCGCAAGCTGGAGGTCGAAGCCTTCACCCGCTTAATGAACCGGCTCAATCGTGGCGAAATGGCTGATCAACAGGTCGATCAAGAGGATACGCTGTTTAGCCTACATGAACGGCTTTTAAAAGCAAACAATCGCACGCTGGAGCAGCGAGTATCGATCAGCATGGACAATCGCGCTGGGCGAGAGATCGAACAAGCCAAGGTCGATGCTACGCTGGAGAGAATGGAGAAGCTGCGGTTCCATGACCAGGATTGGAAGAGCCCCAGTGAGGTTAAAGAGGAAGAATTGACCATGTTGATCCAGCTTTTGACTCAAACGCCCGAAGAATGGTCCAAGCAGCGAGTTCAGCTGGACTCGAAGAAAGAGTTGGATATGTTTATTTCGGGAATTGTGGGGCGTTCTACTCGCACTCGTTTGGTTAATCAAGATGCATCGCATGCTGCTATTGTTTTGCCACTGTAACCTCCCACCCTCCCCCCTTGTCGTTATTGCTGTTTCTGCTATTGTTGTTGTTGTTGTTGTTGTTGTTGCTATACACCCCATCCTTAGTAATGTCTGCTTATTTTGAACTAATACTGATGAAAATCGGTCGTAGTGTGTGTGTGTGTGTGTGCTAATTGTTGATACAAATCCTCATGATTATTTCGTTCTCATCAAATCATTATATTTGTTTTTTCACTTCTCTTTTTTTTCTTCTCTTCCTTGAAATTGACTACAGTAAGTTCCTCTCACATCTTTCCTTGTTATTCCCCACCACCACCACCACCATGACAAATGATGAGCCTATATGCGTGTGAAACTAATAATGATCATTGTTGATTTATGCATGTCTGATACTGCCGCCATTACACTTTCTCTTGCTTGATGAAACACGTACTAATCATTCAATTCAATATAGGAGTGGGGAAGGGAGCGTATATTAAATAAATCTCTATTGTTTTAAATTTCACCAAAACTCTTGGCCTTTTTAAGCCTTGGTTCTTTGACTCTTAACCCTCCTCCTGCTCCTTCACTTTTTCCCAACCAAGGAGTGGTACTAGTAGTAGAAGGAGAAGCAACAGTAGTAGTGGTAGAAGAAACCCGAGGAGGTTCTTTTAAAGAAGATGCATGATCCAAGAGCGCCTCACTCCACCACCGCTGAGTCAAGAACAAGTGAGTAAACAACAACTGAACCAGTTCTATCAAATCTTCCTTCACAGATGCACTCGGAATCATGATGGATGGATGATGGCTGTGTCTACGTCTAAAAGTTCCCACCACTGCATCCTTGAATCCTCCTCTACTGGCGTCATCTGATAAATTCCCTCCTCCTTCCATTGCATTACTAGCAGCAACACCACCAGATAGAGTAGCAGGAGAAATGGGCGGGGTTTGTAATAACAACAAAGTGGTGGAATCTTCTTCCAAGGGAATCCAAGCCTCTGCTGCAAGAATCTTTACCAATTTATCCGAAGTTCTATGATTCAGCATCTTTTTGGGATTTGCATACCATGGCGGAGGTTTCGCCGGGTATTTGCAGCGTGGACGAAAAGAATCGATTTGACCACGGAGGTCAACTAATCGAACATCGGGATGGTCGGGTGCTGCTTCTTTTCCCAAGGCGGTAAGGATGAACGTAGCATCCATTAAATAAACTCCCACATAAGGAATACACCAGGTTCGATTCTTGCTCATTTCACCCAGCGCATTTCTATAAACGGAATAATTGTCACAGGGACTCATTAATCCGCCCAGCTGGTCCAATCGCTTCAAGGCCTTTTTGCCCACCTGAGCCCAGATTCTTCGCAATCTCCGAATAGGCGTTGCGCTTAATCCGCCCAAAATTGCTTGAAGTGTTTGGAAATTGTTCAATTCGAAAAGATACCCACAAACATTTATCCAGAATTCCACCATTTTTTGACAATGCTTGATATTTCGCGTTTCTAGAATGGTGGATTGAACCACTCTGCTGGAATAATTAAAGAAATCCGTCGATGCTTTGATGGCCGGGGAAGGTTGTCTGGTCCATACAGCAGATGGAAGTGAGGAAGAAGAAGCAGAGACGTGTTGTAAAACCTGCCAAGATGTGATCTGTCCAACCAGGGCTGATTCAATCACAGAGAGCTGAAAGGCCACCAAAGAAGGAGGATAAGCCAGGAAATTACTACCCTGGGGAGAAGCACTTAACGAAACCCATTTTCTCAATAATTTGCTAAAAAAGGCGGGATTTGCCATGGGATAAAGAGCTTGGAACTTCATCATCAACTCGAGCCGAAAGGACTGATTGATCATTTCACATTCATTCAGGGCCAACTTGAGCGGAGATTTAGGAATGTCTGCCGTAGGAATTTGTTTCTCATCTCCTCTTCTAATTACCGCTGTGAGTTCTATCAACTGGACCTTTTCAAATTGTTGCGAATTGATCAATTCTCTGATGCAAATTAACGATAAACAGTTTTTCGACATTTCTCGCAGCAATTCTTTTGAAAGTGACCCATCACTTCTTCTAGGCAACAACGGTGTTGCTAGAAGTGGTGGTGGTGCTATTAGCATGTTGGATTCCTTCCATGGCCATTTCTTTTCCTCAGATTTGAACCTGGACAGTTCAGTTCGGCGTATTTGAGCAAGTTCTTGTTGGAATTGTTGTTTTTGATAAATATTACTCGTTTCTTCTTCTTCTTCATCGTACTCCTCTTCTTCCTCATAATCTGCATTTAAATATTCAATTAATCAAGACTAAATTGATGATTACTGCTATTAAAACTCGAGTCGGATGATTCCACTGCATTCTCTTTCTTTATTTTCTCTATTTTGAGTAGTGAGTAATCAGGATGGAAGGAAGGAAGAATTACCAGGAGGATTATCAGAGTGTGCTTCGTTGGTTGACAAGTTATTCCTTCGATTAGGTGGATGTGCTGATAGGTATGCTGAGGGATGTGTTGAGGGATTTGATGTAGGAGAAAGGAGCTAAACAGAATGGGGCTATCTTGGTAAGAGTTTTACTTCACCTACCTTTTGTGTCTTGTTCAAAAGATCCGCTTGTAATCGCTTAAAAATGGCCTCTGCTTCAATTACTTGTCTCCCCAGTCCCCTTATTAACAACACACTGACAGATGCATCTATTTTTCCCAGTCATCAACACTGAGAAATATAGGAAAAGTACGTTTTAACAAGGCTTGGTCTTCTTGATGGAGTACCAGTTGCTGCAGCTCGATTAGACCTTTTTGGATGGTCTTCAAAAGTACCAAAAAGTCATTCCTACAAGCAAAGAGAGAGAGAGAGAGAGAGAGAGAGGGAGTTTCAATACAAATGTTGGGAAATGGGAGACACACACTTGAGTGATTTGCTATCGTTCAATGACATTATCCTTTGGATTGTTATGTTATGGGAAATGGGTCATGTGATACAATGCGGGGAAATTAAACACTTGTTATGTGATGAACACTGCTTTACTTAACCACGCATGTTGGGACGAGTAGGAGCGCTTTTTTTTAAAACTCCTCTGGGAAACCGTGAATTTCGAGGAAGGATTTCATACAGCCTTTCAAGAACAACCTTTCGTTCCAGTGTGTCGCTCTTCGTTCCCGCCACTTCTAATTGATACTTGGCCAGAAGGTCCTGCTGCTTTTCGTATTTGCTCACTTGTTGACACAATTCCTTTAGTTTAGCCTGCTTTTTCTTCTCGCTCAAGCCTTTCCAGGTCTTTTTCAATTCATCGTACTTGGCATTGATACTTTCTTCACGAGCAACGTTGCCCAGAACATTGCTTACGAAACACGCAGCAGCAAAGATCGCCAGTTGTACAAGTGGTCTCATGGGTTGTATTGTCACTTTAAAAGCGGTCAAAAATGGTGAGTTTGTAGAAAGGAGAAAAGTGTTGAAAAATTATTTTTCAAGGGAAAAAGAAATTTATAGTTTTCCCTTCCAAAGAATTAAGCATTGTGATGTCCACCGTCCTTTCCATCCATGCCATCATTACCATCATCATGACCTCCAACGTTAACATGCCCGTCACGACCTCCGAAACTACCACCAGGCTTGATAATGCCGTCATGACTTCCACCAAAACTGCCACCAGGCTTGATAATGCCGTCATGACCTCCACCAAAGCTGCCATAAGCTCCATCATTACCTCCATAACCACCACCATATCCAACACGTCTAATTACTCCATCATGACCGCCAAAGCTGCCTCCATAAGCTCCATCATTACCTCCATAACCACCACCATATCCAACATGTCTAATTACCCCATCATGACCTCCATACGCACCAGCTTCATCTTGACCTCCACCATAAACACCACTACGTTTTCCTCCAAAGATACTGCCAAAGCTGCTACCAAAACTACCGCCCAAAGTGCCAAATCCAGCAAAACCTCCATTAGGATAATAAATTGGAAGCACCAAAAATGGAGCCGACATAGCAACACCAGCCAGTAAAGTAACCAAAGCAAAAGATGATTTCATGTGTGTTAATTGAGTGATGCGAAGATGTGAATTTGCTTATTTGGATGTTTCCAATGCCCTTATATGAGAGAATGGTAAAACATGGGTATTTATACATTATTGTTTTTGATTTAACAAAAAGACGCATTTTGACAATCCCCTTGTTTAATAATGCCAGAGTTACACAAGAATTGTTGAAAATATTCTCCAATTAGCTAATAAAGCAGTGGAATACTTTTATTTTTGGACACTGAGTGGGTATTTATTATAGCCACTTTATGCTACTTTTATTAATGAAATAAAAAGATTTAATGCTCAACTCAATTTTTGTTGCCATTCGATTAAAAGCCATATTTAACCATTCAAAATTCCTCTATTCTCCCACCCAATTCCTGATATAACAGCAGCCAAACTTAAAATATTAATAGCAAATTATAAATTATTGAAAATATCTAACGAAATATTGAGTTCAAGCTTAAAGGACGCTGGACTCATAGGAAAAGTTATATTATTGTGAGGAGGGGACTTGTGAAGAATAACCTTTAATCACCAACTTGAAGGAAATAATTACGAATTTATTAATCATGTAGATGCCAAAATTCAAGACTGGTTGGTTACTCAGGGTGAATTAAAGTTCAAGCGGAAAGTGGTATGGAATAGGAGAAATGCTGAAGTGAATAGGAATTTATTATTTTCCGCTTTGGGGATTTAGAGTTTTTCAACTCAATCACGGTGGTTATCATGTCCATGGACTTTTCCATGCATTTAATCATCACGACCCTCGCCAATGCTGCCTCCGTATAAACCACCGCCATAGCCAATATGTCTAATACCAACATCATGTCCTCCATACACACAAGCGCCATTTCCCCCATGATCACCACCATGCCCTCCAGGGCCACCAAACAATAGTAAAAGAGCAATGAAAGTTGGACAGACAATTAAAGGAGCCGACATAACGACGCTAGAAAGTAAAGTAACCAAAACAATTGATGATTTCATGTTTTTTTGTGAGTGGTAAGTTAATTTTATAAATTCGATATTGAAACTAAGGGAAATGTGCTAAAACAAGGGTATTTATATGACCACATTTGACTAATAAAGACGCATTTTGACAATCCCTTTATCCCATAAGTAAACACAGTTAACATTTATATGCAGACAGACTGTTGGCGAGCACTTGGAAGAGTTTGAAAGCATGACATTAAAAGGAACAGGTTATTGTAGTGTTGGGAATATCAACCACGTGGGATACTTTTTCGATAGTTTACCTAATAGCGCCTTGATAAGTGATCAGCTTCGGATAAATTATTAGTATTATTATTGAAAGATGTACTTGCTTGGTTTATTTTATGCGGTTTTTCTGGTCTTGTTGGTAAGAAACAGCTACTATTACCTACACGAAGAAAAAGTTGTCCAAGTCGAGTGGGATGTTGACTCGGATAACTCCACCACTTTGGCTTATGACTATTGTCAAGCGGGCAAACTCTCACCATTCAAATACAAACCTCTGGTAAGCTTACATTCGAGGACTGCCAGGTTGATCGAATCGAGAGAATAGAAAAATGCTGAATTACTTAAAGTCCAACTCATTACTCGTCATGGTGATAGAACTCCCGAAGTAGGGGTTATTCCAGGTGATAAGGCGGTTTGGGACTGTGCTCCCGTGCACGGATATGGACATTCTGAGCTAGAAGATAATACTAGGCAAGCTCTGGGCACCTTGGAAGTGGAGAATTATGTCAAAATTCCTGACCTTTTACTCAAAGGAAAACATTTTTGGAAAGGAAGCTGTGATCTTGGTAAATTTTTTCCTTTTTAGTGGAGTCGCATTATAACGCATTAATAGGCCAGTTGACTCCCAAAGGAGCTCAACAACATATGCAACTGGGAAAGGTGTTGAGGGAAATCTATGTCAAAAGATTGGGCTTTTTGCCTGAGGAATTCCCCAAATCCCAGGATAAACAGAATGGACTATTTGCGACTAGAAGTACCGACTATAAGAGGACTCAACAATCTGCTCGATTTTTGCTAACTGGTCTTTATCCCAACGAGCTCAACAAGAAACGACAACCACTCAAGCTGGCTATATATCCGGCCAAGCTAGAAACCATGCGGCCTAGCACGTTTTCCAAGCCAGGCATATGTCCTCGGCTTGAGCAGCTTGAACAAGAATATACAAAATCGCCTGAATTGAAAGAATTGTACAATTCCACTGCTGCACTGAGGGCTCGTTTGCTTAAACGAATGAACACTACTCATGAAATTTCGCCAGATCTAAAGGGAAATTCGATCAAGAATTTTTTTGACAGCTTGATGCCAAGACATTGTCATGGATTTCCTATGCCTTGTCGTAATGAAGGTTAGTTAGGTCAACTTGACCCTTGATTATAATTTGGGATGGTGGTGGTGGTGGTAGTGGAATGTGTAACACCCATGGATATGGAAGAATTATTACAAGCAGCGATTAGAGAAAATCGTATTAGGTTTGGAGGAACGCCTATAAGTCATGCGATTTCTCAGCTTTCTTCATCTTCTTTCATAAAAGAGATAAAAGCCAGTGTTCTTGCCACCATTGCTAATTCCAAAGCAGTAGTTCCCAAGTTTGAACTATACTCTGGGCATGACACAACCCTGTCCAGTTTATTGAGTGTTTTAAGAGTCAAGGAATTACCCTTGCCACCTTTTGTAACCCTCTTGTTCTCACCACCCTGACTCTAACGTTGTTGAGTAGGCATCGAATATGGTTATTGAACTTTGGAAGTTGAACAAGAAAGGCAAGAATTATGCAATTCGTATCTGGTTCAATGGAGCAGCAATTGAGACCAAGTGGTGTGACTTTGAAGCTGGTTGCAATTTGGATACATTTTTGCAATTCTTGGCCCAGAATACGCCTGAAGACCTGGGCACAGCTTGCGAGAATGTTTAAAGGGTAAAAACATAAAAAATTTATTTGAAAAAACCGGGTTTTTCTTTTCGAATTAAATACACAGGTGAATATGTTGTGTGGCGATGATTATTATGAAGTTATGCTGAAGTGCTTTGCTCCTCCGCCTCCGCTTGCTCCTCTGCTTCTTCATCCTCAGCATCAAAATCCAAGTCACTTTCATCTTCTTCCTCTTCATTGGAGGCATACCCTTCTCCACCACTCAAGGAAAGATATCCCTTCCATTGATTCACCAACTATTACTCATTACCAAGCATGCAAAAATGATAAAAGCACCTCTTGTTGAGCAATCAGTACTCTTTGAACATATTCTTCCAACAATCCCTTGAATTCAGCACATCTCGACTCATCCCAGCGTTCTAATTCACACTTCAACCTAATGGTGGATTTTTCATATTCATTTCTCTTTAACAAGAGGTTTTGTTGTGACTAGTATGGGGTTAGGGGGCGGGCAATTTAGTAACAAGATTACCTCTCTTAAGCCAGCCAGGATAGAATGCATCTTTTCTGAACTAGTAGTTTTGGAGGTTTCCAAAGATGCACGTCGTCCTTGCGTCTCTCGCTCAGCCAAGCGCCAATCTTGATAAGATTTAACCCGAGTTGCATAAGCACCCTATTACACGAACCACTCGATATTAATCAATGCCTTGGAGTAAAAGAAATACCTTTATAGCACCAAAAGTTCGAATATATTCCTTAATGTTACAGGACAACAGGGAAAAGTCATAATTAATCTAACCAAACATAGAGTAAATCCTGGTTGGTAAAGAGTACTAGTTTTTCTTCCGTAGCTCGAATGTTTTGTAAAACCACAGCAAATGTTTTACACTCCAAGGCCAACATGTCATCTTCCATAAGAGCGGCTTCTTCAATGGATAAAAAGTTTTGTTCTAATTCTTCCATACTTTCAACCATCCCTTGTTATAGAGTGGTAAGCATTACTTTTATGGAGGAGGTTACCTTTGCGATTAAGCTTGATCAATTCCAAAGATTTTTCTACACATTTCAATTGATTTTCCAATTCATCCATTCGACCTTGTTGCTGTTCCAGCCACTAAATCACGCGTAGAACTACAAAAGAAAGCAAAGGGGAGAGGGATACATCATCAGATTCAATAAAACTGGGCCCAGTAAAACTCCAAACAAAATCTTCAATAGGACGTAACCAATACTGAGTTAATCCCTGTCTCTTTTTATAATCGGAAATCTTCAATTATTGGGTTAATATAAACAATAGAGTTTTCGCAAAATACCAAATCTTGAAAATCCTCACATTCCAGAAATATCTTGACATTTGAATCATAACAAAGTAGCGGATGTGACAAGATACGCTTCAAGAATAATTGAAGGTCACCACGACGCTGTTCGACAAATTCATCATTAAATCGACCTTTTTTTCACCAATTAGTTCTGGTCATTTGGATGAGGAGGAGGAGGGGAAATACCCATGGCGATTTTTTCAGGCAAGGGAGGAATTATAACACCAGGATAAACCTCTGCCAATCTATCAGTCAACCAAAGAAAATCCTTATAACGACGATAAACAACTCGACATGTTTTCTTTCCTTTTGATTCCATAATCTATTCATCCCTCGAATAAGGTTATGATTAGAAGTAGGCAATACCTTGGTACGAATACGATATTGGACAAAAGCGTGCATGGTATCCATGTCGATTTTTTGTGGATCAGTGACTTGAACATCAAAGCAGGTTTTTGATTTGGGAGAAGAAGGGGCTGGAGGTGGTAACTTGTCCAATGCATAGACACTGTAAACTGCCTCACGCCTGAGGTTCGTGGAAGAGGAACAGATTAAGGTTCCGGTGGTGGAGGTGGTGGTGGATTGTTCGATTTGGTGTTCGGCAGATTGACTGGAAGGGGGGAGACTAAACTTTTCAGCAAAATGGTCGTGGGAAAGCGAAGTCCAGTTGAAATGACGATTTGGAGAGGGGGATCCAGGACAAGAAGCATGGGCCTCGTCGTCGGTGAGGGGAGGAGTGGGCGAGGGAGGGAGAGAAAGGGAGATTTCATCCACAGGCTGCATGGTGTTGATTACTAGAAGATCGGGAATTATATTGGTCAGAGTATCTTCAACTAGCATGAGATTAAGAGAGTGTGCGTGTGGGTGTGGGTGTGTGTGTGTGTGTGTGTGTGTGCTTGAGTTTGTGTGTGAAAGCGCTAATATGAGAAGTGTGAGAGTGTGAGAAAAGACTCTTTCAAATTGAGCGAGCGAGGGTAGTTCATCAATTCGTACAACTCCTTTTAAGGAAATCGTATTTCCTAGTTTGGAGATTTATAAATTTCCTCCACTGCCAACTCTTCCTTGCTGTTTTTGCAAGGACATTGAAAAGGATCTTTTGATTGAATATCCGTTGTCCATACTCCGTGTTTTATCATTGCATATACCTTGTATGCGTACTCTGTACACCACATCACACGTCACACACTCTGAACAACGACCTCTTTGTTCAGCTTGTTCTTAGGAGAGTGTGACGTAGCCCACAGTTGGTTACCGTTAAGGGGCTCGCACTTTAGAGAGTATGATAAAAGAGTGAGGTTTTCAAACAACTATTAAATCCAGGATAAAAGGAATGTATTGTCTTAAGCTTAGTTCTTATTTCAACCATTTTATAACCAACGGCAACTATGGTTATACTAATAATAGATGGTCATGTAAATGGTACTAATGATGGAAGATACTATAATGTCAGGTACGACAGAGTGTAAGGCAGTAATGGAGAGATCAACCGTGGAAAAACAAAGGCATCAAAAGACCAAAAGATAATCAGATCACGAATTAATGCTTCGATCATTTTCCCTTTGTTCGCCATTGTTGCGATTTACCATGTCGACTTTCGCCAGATCCCCAAACCGTTTAATTAAAGAACAAAGCCCATATCTCTTGGTACAACTCACAACCGCAATATCTAAGAATTGTAGCAACACGCGTATAATCCCGTGGATTGGTATCCCTGGGATGAAGAGGCATTCTTTAAAGCCCGACAGGAGAATAAACCCATCTTTCTCAGTATCGGTTATAGCACCTGCCAGTACTCTTATCCCTTAAAAGCCACGCTCAACTGCGCTAGTTGGTGTCATGTCATGGAAAAAGAAAGCTTTGAAAATGATCAAGTTGCAGAAATCATGAATGAACATTTTGTAAATATTAAAGGTGACCCCCCCTCTCTACTTGAGAAGATCATGAAAAATAAACCTGTACATAGTGGATCGAGAAGTAAGAACAGATGTGGATAAGCTATACATGGTATTCATTAATATTCGTGTTGGTGCTGATGTGGTACTGATATGGACGCGCGTAGACCTATGTCCAAGGAACCACTGGTAATTCTTTCTCCTTTCGCTTGCTAGAATTCATTGGGCAAAAAGGTGGAGGTGGATGGCCTTTATCGGTTTTTCTAACGGTAACCATCATCACTTCTAAATAACCTTAATAGTGGAATTAGCCAACCTTGCATCGTAGGCCATCTCGATTGTTGTAGAAATTGATGGAAATTAGCAATATTTGGGGCTACTTATTTTCCTCCAGAGGATAGGTTTGGAAGGTACACCATGGAGAAAGGGGTTATTAAACAAAAGGAGAGCTTAGGCCAGGTTTCAAAACTATACTTGAAAGAGTCGCCATGGCGTAATTTTTGTTTAAGCTGGGGATTTGATGTAACGGAGATCTGGGATAGGTGGAGAAGTGAGCAAGAAAGTATTGAGGAAAATGGCAAAGCTGTCATTAATCTATTAAGCAAGTTATCCGTGGTATTTTCTCCCTTTTAGAGGTTTTATTTTTACAGCACGGATAGAATAAACCATCGGCCGAGTTGAAGGATGAACCAATCGGGTTTTCATTGGCAAAGTCATGTTTTATGATTTTAGATCAGCGCTTTGATCAAGTTTATGGAGGATTGAAGGGTATTACCTTTTCTTTTCTTTTTATTAATTAATTGTCGGGGGTGTGGAGGAAATAGGACAACCCAAGTTTCCTACGCCTGTGATATATGGCTTTCTGTTGAGATATGCTTATTACATATCATCCAATTTATCCAAGGATATTGATCAACGTCTTCAAGGAGAATTGGATCAAGGCGATATCAATGCTTTGTATCTGGCATTGGATATTCCATTGCCAGATCAAAAAGTAAAAGATGCGAAAGAATTGCTTGGTTTGATTCAAGAAAGACGAAGGCAAAGAAATCGTGCATTGGAAATAGTTGAATTTACCCTAGAGGTTTTCCCTCTCCCCTCCTTGTTAATCAGGAAGGGTGTAGAAAATGGCTGCAGGAGGAATTCATGGTAAGTGATTATATGTGTTGGCTTGAAGAAAAAAAAAAGATGCGGTTGGTGGAGGATTTCATCGTTATTCGGTTGACAAGACCTGGTATATATAACGTCATTACTATGGACTCTAATTATTAGGCACGTACCACATTTTGAGAAAATGATCTATGATCAAGCACAATTGTTGCAAGTTTATGCCGAAGCTTATGCCATTAGTGGAAAGAACAAATATGCACAAGTTGCTAGAGATATTATCCAATATGTAGAAGAAAACTTGTTGGCTAGGGAAGGAGGTTTTTATTCTGCCGAAGATGCAGATTCTTACGTTACTCACGAGTTGAAGGAAAAGAAGGGTTGTCTTGATTTTGCACTTTCAAGAGTAATGAATGGTTAGAGGGAGCATTTTATGCCTGGGGATTGGAAGAAATCATAGATTGTTTGGGAATTGATTCTGGTCAAGTTTTTGCTTATAGATATGACGTAGAAAAAGAGGGAAATGTGCCCTTGGAAGTTGATCATCAAGGAGAATTGATAAAAAAGGTGTTTTCTTACTTGGCCTTCTTTTTTGCTTGAACAAGGGTAGAATGTACTTTTCGAGGCTAAATCTATCAAAGAAACGGCTGAAAAGTTCAAAATGTCTGAACAACAAATTGAACAAAATCTTCAGGAAAGTTTGACCAAGTTGAAGTTGTTGAGGAATAAAAGACCACACCCGCATAAAGATGATAAAATAATTACCAGTTGGAATGGTGTGTTTTGTGTGAGCTTGATCAGGATATATATATTTATCAGGGAGAGTGGAGTGTAGGATTAATGATTAGTGCTTTGAGCAGAACTGGTCAATACTTGGGAGAAGAGCGATATTTACTGATGGCGATTAAAGCTGCTGATTTTATAAGAAAAAATCTTTATGATCACGACAACAATACGTTGTGGCGATGTTGGCGTGAGGGTCAAGCGGCTAGAGTAGGAGGATTCTGTGATGATTATAGCTTCATGATCCAAGGCCTGCTAGACCTGCATCAATTAACCCTGGATGATCAATGGCTTGAATGGGCAAAGAGATTACAACAACGACAAGATGAGCTTTTTTTGGATCCCAAGGATGGACTTTACTTTAATGTCTCGGGGGCGGTGAAGGATGTATTGGTTAGAATGAAGGAAGATCATGATGGGGCTGAACCAGCGGCTAATTCGATATCACTGGGGAATTTGATGAATTTATCAGCTGCTTTTTCCAACGACAACAACAACGACGACGACGACGACAACAACAACAACAACAACAACAACAACATGCAACAGAATGAACAATACTACTTGAACAGGGCAGAAGGCATGATCAAGACCTTTATCAACATGGAATCACCATTTATGCCAGCTTTCATGTCACAAGTGATGCACTTTATAAGGACCAGTCTAGTGATTAGTCTTCCCAGGGATTGTGGCGAGATGCGATTGGTGGCGATGGAAGGATTTATTCCCAATCGGGTGATTTCATCAGTTCAATCGATGGAAGCTGTGCATGTTTGTGAAAGGTTCAAATGCTCTGCCCCCATAACTGACGCTGCTACTTTGAAGCGAATAATCCAACGACAATTAATGTCAAGCGAATAATCCAGAAATAATTAGTGTTTATTTCTCGTGCTTCTCAATAAATCATAGCGTTTAATCGCTTTTCCTATAATAATTATTACTTCAATCTACTAATCAGGGTGAATACCATCAGAGTTCAACAAGTCCAGCCTAAGCATTTGTAGCCTGAATCCTCCCGAGTCCTTGTTTGTTGAAGGAGGAAGGGCTATAAGGGAGATCAAAGCAGTGGCCTTGGGACCTTCCAGGATAAACTGCATGTGCAAAGTACCCGAGTTTTTATCCTCCACCGCTCTATCACGCCCCCAGGATATTCACGATTAATTGGGGGCGAGGGGTGAATTACCTAATTCTCGATGACCTTCTGCCAAAAGTCTGACCACGACTTTTCAATGGTTCTCCTAATACCGCCTTTACAACGGGATGTTGGTAAAGGATTTCTAGTACGAATTCCAACAATTTCTGGTTGGACCGTTCACCCCAGATCAATTCTTCACCCAGAGTATACCCGATAAAGCCAAACACCAGGATTCCTCCAATCACCAGGCCGAGATTGAAGAGGAATTGACTGGACTTTTTTACTTTTTGAAACACGACATTTTTTCTCTTTACCACTTGCTGACCTTTTTGCCCTTGCTGACCTTTTTGCCCCTGTTGTTGTGAAGAAGAGGTGGAGGAAAAGGAAGAAGGGAAGTTTGTTAATAGTCGAGCAAAGAGCCGTGGTTGGTTATTCCAGGCGAAACGTGATGATATAAAGCGTTGAGACATTGTTTGAATAAAATATTCCCACTCACTTCTTTTCTCACTTCTCTCACTTTTCCCCCTTTCTTCCCACTTTGTAAGACCTCTGTTGTGGCAACATACACACATTCCCATACACTCAACCACTCTCACTGATAAAATGAAGTCTTTTGCTGTTTTCGCACTTGCTGCTGTGTGTTTGCTGGGCAACACCTCTGCTCAGTACGGTGCTCCTCCCAAACCACCCACTCCCGCCCCTGGTTATGGAGCTGCTCCCAAACCACCCACCCCTCCTACTACTGGTTATGGAGCTGCTCCCAGTGGTAATGCCAATGCTGGTGATAAGAAGCCGGAACCTGCTCATTATGCCGGTGGATATGTTGCCAAACCCATTCCCAACTACAGTGGTGCTTCTACGGGGGGAGGAGGGGATAAAACTCCCAAACCTCATGTCACCTATGACGACATTATCAAAAAGTACAGGGCTGCTAGCAAGGAAGAACAAGAAAAGACTATAAAGAGGGCGTTTTATACGATTAAGCATTGTAAAGCTGCCAGAGCGAAGGCCTTGACATATAAAGCTTTGCTTGAGGGATCTAAAGATGATACCGTTAAAAGAGCAGATGTATTGAAAGCATTGGACGGATTACTGAAAAAACGACCTCGATCGAAACAGCCAGAGAAGAAACCTCTGCCTCTGCCCCAGCCAGGGTATAAAGGACCTCCCAAGACTGGTGGATATTAGGAGTGTTTGGTGGAAGTAAAGGTGAATAAACTTTGCTTTATAAGTTGTGCTGTTGTTGTGTGTGTGTGTGTGTGTGTGGTGTGCTATTAGTGTGGTGTACTCAAAGAGTGTGCTCAAGGAGTGTGTCCAAGGCAGTGTGCGTCAAAATGCGTCTCTAATTGATCATTCCCTGGAGGTTATAACAACCAGCCCCTCTTCATTCTGCTTACTAATCATTGCATAACTCAGCCTTCTAACACATCTTCAAGCACACAACTTCAAAAAGCATGAATTCCTTGATTACTTTAATTAGCTTGGTTACTGGTGTCGCCATGTCTGCTCCTTCCCTTGGCCCAGTTTATTTTGGTGGTTTGAGTGGTGGTTATGATGGTGTCTATGGTAGTGCTTATGGTACTGCTCTTTGGGGTGGTTCTTATGGTGGTTCTGTTGTGGGTGGTGGTCCTTATGGTGGTGGTTATGGGGGTGGTTCTTTTGGTGGTGGTCCTTATGGTGGTTCTGTTGTGGGTGGTGGTTATGGAGGTGGTCCTTATGGAGGTGGCGGTTCTTATGGTGGTGGTCCTGTCGTGGGAGGTCATGATAATGCTTTTGGCAGAGGATACTAATAATGTTGCACAGCGAATATAAATTCCGCTTTACTAAATAATGGGCGTGATTACTGTTAATTCGATTTGTTATTGGTCATTGTTACCAGGGGTAAATTAATTGCCTTATTCAAAGTGCAATCAACCAAAATTAAATAAATATCAATTTAATGTGTGAGAAAGTCGTTTTTATTAGTTATTTTATTAGGCCGAAAAATAAGAGACGATTAAAGTGGTCGTTAAAAGGGTTAATTCTAGTTGATGAGCAGCAGCAGCACCAGAGGTATCGGACTTTGAAGTACCGTTGTTGTTGGACGAAGAAGAAGGAGGTGGAGAAGTGGTGGAGTTTTTAGCTGGAGGTGGAGGAGTATCATCTTTAACCTGGACACAGTAAGTGGTGACCAATCCGACATCACTTCCCTTGACCTTTTGAAGAGTTTCATCGTCCATGCAACGATCGTAGCACAGAACCTTGATCTTTTGCTGTGCACATAGGCATTTAAAGTCTGCGGTGCCACACTGGGCGAGGGCTTTTGCAGAGATATCCATGCAGGTGTCAAAGTTACCCTGATCATTGCACTCGGAGACCACCACATCAGCAGTTAAAAGCGCAGTGGCAATAAAGATGAGATGGTTGAACTTCATTTCTAGTGTTGGTGGAAGTGTCTTTTTCTTTGCCCAAGAGCGAGTGGGGTGTGTGTGAGCGTAAGTGTGTGGTGCTTGAAAGGAGAGAAAAATAATAATTCTGCTGGTAATTGATATTTCCCCCACTTCATTTAGTAATGCTCATCATCTCACCAGTCACACTCCCTCAAGCACATACATTGTACGATCAAGCACACACATTGTACGATCCATTCTTTGGTAGTAATCATCACCACTTGGTTACGATCTATCCCACCTTCGATTGATATGACTCTCCGTTGTCAATTCAACAGGAATAGCTCAAAGCAGAGGGCTAGGTCGTGTAGAAATGGGTTACATTTGATAGAGCCAACATCTTTATAACGTTATGTTATGAATGAATTCTTGATGATTATTATGCTGGGCTCAGAGTGAGGAAGAAAAGTTGTAGTAAAAAAGAGTTTTGGAAAAAAAAAATCTTTTTTCTCCTCTCTCTCAAACTGGGTAAGGAAGATGGACACAATTAAACCACAATCCTACACTCCGCCGCTGAATACGTCGGAATGGCCTCTTTTGTTGAAAAACTACGACAAGCTACAGGTGAGAACTGGCCATTATACGCCCATTCCACAGGGCCATTCGCCATTAAAACGTCCCTTGTTGGATTACATCCGTTATGGCATCATCAATCTGGATAAACCATCCAATCCATCTTCCCATGAAGTGGTAGCGTGGATTCGTCGTATTTTGAGAGTCGAGAAAACTGGCCATTCCGGTACTTTGGATCCCAAGGTCACTGGCTGTCTCATTGTTTGTATTGATCGAGCTACCCGGTTGGTCAAGTCTCAACAAAGCGCAGGTAAAGGCCTTTTCTACTTTGAAGCTAAGGCTGAACCATAATTATAGGAAAGGAGTATGTCTGTGTGTTAAGGTTGCATGAAAAGTTGGAATCGGAAAAGAAACTCGCTCAAGCCATTGAAACATTAACAGGAGCGCTTTTTCAAAGACCTCCGTTGATTTCTGCCGTTAAGCGACAATTGCGTATTAGGACCATTTATGAATCCAAATTGTTGGAATTCGATAATGAGCGCCATTTGGCCGTTTATTGGATTAGCTGTGAAGCGGGTACCTATGTCAGGACTCTTTGTGTGCATTTGGGCCTTTTGCTAGGCGTGGGTGGACATATGCAGGAGTTGAGGAGGGTCAGGTCTGGTGCTATGTGTGAGGATGATACCATGGTTACCATGCATGATGTGCTGGATGCTCAATGGACTTATGACAATTACAAGGATGAGAGTTTTTTAAGAAAAGTGATTATGCCACTGGAGACTTTGTTAGTAAAGTACAAAAGAGTTGTGGTTAAGGATTCTGCCGTCAATGCCGTTTGTTATGGTGCCAAGTTTATGATTCCCGGCCTGTTGCGATATGATCAAACCATCGAAGTAAATGACGAGGTAGTGTTGATGACTACCAAGGGAGAAGCCATTGCCATTGGAATTGCCTTGATGACCAGTGCGGTTATGGCTACTTGTGACCATGGGGTGGTCGCCAAGATAAAGCGTGTGATTATGGAACGTGACACTTATCCTAGAAGATGGGGATTGGGACCAAAGGCCTCTGAAAAGAAGAAGCTGATCAAAGAGGGAAAGTTGGATAAATTTGGCCAAAAGAATGAAAGTACTCCGGAATCTTGGAAGAAGGGTTATGTAGATTATACCAGGTTTCTTTTTTATTGTTTTGTAACTTTTTACCGATCTTAGAGAACCTGAAGCTTTGGAAGCACAAATCAGTGAATCAATCAAGGCTTCTTCTTCTTCTGATAAAAAGGTATTTCTTTCAATTATCACGTAGAGTTGATATTTGTGTCAATGTAGCCTGTTGTACTAGTTGAAGAAACCATTGCAAAACCAGCAAAAGTAGAAAAGGTAGAAAAAGCAGAAAAGAAATCCAAGAGTGAAAAGGTTTATACTTTCAAGGGGGAGGGGAGAGGGATTAACCTGGTTATTAGGAGAAAAAGAGCAAAGTCAAGGAAGAGCAAGAAGAAGATGACGACGAAGATGAAGAGGACGAGAAGAAGAAGAAGAGAAAAAAGAAGGAGAAAAAGGAGGAAAAGGAAAGTAAGAAGAAAAAGAAGGAGTAGGAAAAGTGTTTTAATGTAAACAATTTAAGAGAAGTAATAGAGTTGGTTTTTATAAACCATAATGTGCTCTCCTCTCTCTCTCCCTTGCTATTTTTGGGTTGGAATTGATTAGAAGAAGTGTTTTTAAAAGCGGTGATTTTTTTTCCTTCTTCTTCTCCACCGTTTCCATTAAAATCAATCAAGGCCATGACTATTCCAGAGTTTGTTGATAAAAATCAGGAAAGAGAATATAAAATCATTAAAAACCCCACTACTACCAGGCGAAAGAAAAAAAATCCTCCTTCCTCTACTCAAGAACAAGTAATACCTCCACCACCCCCGACAGCAGCAACAGAAGAGGTGATTAAGAAAAGAAGAGGTGGTGGTGGGAGTGGGAAAAGGAAAAAGTCTGACAAATCCCCTGCTCCTTCCAACCAAAAACGACAAAAAAAAATCACTTTAATTGTTCCTGCAGAGGTTTTCAAGCAGGTCAAGAATGAGGTCAAAGTTGAGGTCAAGAATGAGGAGATGTAAGCTTATCCCTACTTTGCTTGTCAACATATGATGAATTGGGCAATAGGCATGAAATCGATCAATCTACCCCCGTCATGTTAACCGCAGCAAGTGGTGCTTCTTCTGGTGGTGCTACTTCGGGTGGTGTTTCTTCGGGTGGTGCTTCTTCGGGTGGTGTTTCTACGGTGACGGATGATGGATCAGAGGAGGAGGATTCTTCCTCTCCCAACACTGTCACCTCCAATACTATTCAAGAAACCACCCCAAACTACATCACCTCTACCACCGGCCTTCCAATTATGAAGAAACCAGATGAACTTGATGATGAGGGAGGAGGAGAATTCGAAACAAGAAAGGGTATTATCACCTCTTCCATCCTTTTTCCCAACACCAGCACCAGCACCGCCAGCGCCACCACCACCGCCACGACTACAATGAAAAAACCACCCTCTTCAACTTCCATTAGTACCAATCGGTATGAATATGCAGGTGGAGGCGGAGGAAAAGTAATTCCTGATTTTTATTGATTTAACCAGGGTGGTGGGAAAAAGTATCAAATTGATCATAACAACGAAAATTGTAATGTTTGCGGCGGTGATGGCCAGTTTGTCTGTTGTGAAACTTGCCCTGCTTCCTTCCATTTTCTTTGCTGTGATCCTCCGCTTAACGTTGGTGAACCTTTGCCCGAGGGTGATTGGTTATGCACGGAATGTCAAGATACGCTTAAAAAGGTGTTTTCTTTCTTTCTTTCTAGTATTCTCCCTCTTAAAGTAAATATCTAGAACGCTGCTGCTGCTGCTGCTATGGAGAATAGTACTAATGATTTGATGGAAGAACAAGGAATTTGGCAAAGATTGACCAAAACTTTTAAAGCGAAAAATCCTCAAATGTTTAGATTATCCAAAGATATCATCACTGCTGTCACAGAAAACTGTATTTCCCCCCTTCCTTTTTTTTGTTTCCCTTGGAAAGATTTGTGATGATTTAATAGTGGCGATAAATGAACAAGGTGATTTGGTGGATTGGACCATACAACGACCATTTTCGTTAATTTCTTTATCAAAATGTTAAACTTGGGTGTATATTTAGGAGGACCACTCAAAACACCATCAACACCACCACTGCTACTATGAATTCGTTGAATACGACAAACTTGACGACTAGTGGGGGAAAAAGGGGAAATAAAGAAGAAGAGGATCTTTCTGGTTGGACTGATTCCAAGGGAAGGTGGAGACTTTGTTATTGGTGTCGGCGGACTGCTTACCATGGGCCAATGTTATCTTGTTCTTTTTGTTCTTTACATTGGCACCTGGACTGTTTAATCCTGCCCACCATGACCAATGCGCCTTCCTTTCAAAAACGTTGGAAATGTCCTGCTCATGTAGAACATGTAACCACGGTAATTCCCCCCCTCCCTTGATTATCATGGCGATGTGATGATGATGGTGATGGTGGTTAGAGTAAACGAAAATACCAAACTGGTCAAGTTGACAGTGAGGAAATAATGATGGCAGAAGAAGCACCATTGGATGCGACTTATGAGATTATCAATGATGTAAAGGATAAAATCCCCATTCCTCCTCGCCTCACATCTCTTACAACCACACCTCTTACAACCACAGCACTTGCACAACAGAGAGTTCAGGGCGGAGGAGGAGGAGGGAGAAGGATGGTAAAAGAATCCAGCATACGAAGGTTATTCATCAAGAAAATCATCAAAGCGTGTAGTAGTAAGAGGGAATAGTAAAATTTTGGCTTAATCTATTAAACCTATTACTACAGCTATCCTGATCTTTAAGGTTCAAGTTTACGCTGCTTTGAGGATCACAGGCGCATTTCTTGCTAAACAAGGGATCGCTTGGACAATTGGTAAAGGGCGGATGCGTATATCCAACATCTTGGAAAAAGTGTAATTGTTGAGCTGGGAGGAGCAAATGAAGAGCAATGGTATGCACCGGTGCATCGCCCCATCTTTCGTAATAGAAGCCACCCGCACGATCCAAGTAATCAAAGAAGGCCAAATACTCGGGACTTCTAAAAAAATCCAAATCGGCTATTTCAAAGTTACTCCAATAATGACAAAGCGAGTAGTTTTCCCCACCATCTCTGCTAAGAAACGGCATTCCCTTTGATAACCTTTCCGGCGTAACAATGTCGGGCCTCGCCTCGATGAATCCCTTGACCGTTTTCCAGAGGCTAGGGATGGTATCTGCCAATTCCGAAATCACAATGTTGAAACCATAGGTTTTGTTATTGGCCTGAAGGAACAAGAAGGGGTCATAATCAAACTCACAATGAAAAAACACGCCTGGTTCCAACCTCCAGTAATACTTGTAGGCTGATAATAATGGGTGTTTAAAGAAAAACCCACTATAATATCTACACATGTGGTGGTAAGAAATCAGGCCAGCCTTGTAAACTCGGTGTATTATCTGTTGATCAATCCGCTCTCTTATCACCTTTGCATCCAAGAAACTGGGAAACCCCCATTGCTCGGGCGGAATAACCCCAAATTGGCAGCTGGAGGAGGTGATTGCGGTTATTTCTTCAATGAAATCATCATTGAATGGCTCTTCATTGAGAAATACGTATGGATAGCCATAATGTCGATTAAACCGATCCTCTATCTGTCTAATCGAGTGTTTAACCTCGAACAAGTCTTGGTTTCTTGCTAGCATCAAGATGGTGGCATTTGCACGTTGTCCTTGTTGTAATAGCCACTTGAACTCCCTATCTTTATCCCCACCACCACCACCACCACCACCACCACCACCACTGTTGAAGACAATGTTGTTGAAGTCATTGACAGAGATGGTGGGAGTGAGAAGAGAAAAGTACCAACATAGGGCAGATATTATAGTAAGTACCAAAGCACAAAGGACAAGTCTTGTTTTCCTCATATTATTATGTGTGTGTGCGTGTGTCAAAGATAAGTGATAAGTGTGTACAAAATAAAGAGAGTGTTATTTTCTTACAATGCCATCTTTAAATCGAAGTAAAGAAAAGACCAAACATCCCAACCAATTGATGCCAAGGCCAAAGATATTCTAACCATAATAGCGGAGTTTAGCAACCAATAAGAGAATACACGTACCAAAAAGGAAATAGAGACGGGGAAATAAAAGGGCGTCAATAGAAACAACAAAACCACCTTTCAATGCGTTAACCCCAGCAACAGTTAAAAGAAGCCCTACCTTTAAATTACCAGAAATGGCATTAACCTTGGCACTGGTGTATTTGATCTGCCAAAACATCGCAAGGTTTATACAAAACCCAGTCACACTGCCACCGAGAATGAGCAGCCAGGTTTTCCAATTGGCCAGCCACTCCACTTGACCAATCACTGCTGGATAGAACAACACTGCGGGAAGTAGAAAGAGTATCGCCAGCGTCAAGTTATAATAAAGCAAGCGCCATTGTTGATTCTCCACCAATCCAAGCGATCTTTTCACCCTGGCACCATACAGGGATACCAAAAAGGCCGAGGTTAATCCATTGACACAGCCCCACTTGTCAAAGGCCTGATCAGTTAGCGTACACAACACTACGCTTATGGCTACCAGCACCAGGCTGAAAAATACGCCTAAACTGGTAGGCTTTAACAGGAAAATGGTTGATATTATCAGACTGACTGACCGTAACACTTGGTATAAATAAAGGTCCAGGCTTAATAGGGCATAATTGTTGGTGACCAAAAGTGCTGCATATAACAGCGAAAGTGGCGCTAATTTCCGTGCTTGTTTCAATGAGAGTGATCTTCCCGTTCGTAATAAACCCATCAGATCCAGGACAAATAAACATAGCCAACTTGGTAGTAGTTGGAAAAAGGTCAAGAGGAGAGGATAGGGGAATTCGAAGGCGGGGAGAGAGAGTACGGCCTTGTTTAGATAAATCGTCGAAAGTGAACAAGTCCAATAAAAAACCACCACTCCTGCAATTACGGCTATAGATGAGGAATGCGGGGAATTGGAAGTAATGGGGGCTGGAAGTAGCGGTTTCATCCTCTCACTTTTGCAGGATTGGGCGTAGTGCGTGTGACAGTGTGTGATATAATCAGCAAGTGAGAGAGAGAGAGAGAGAGAGAGAGACAAGAGAAAGGAGAAATTTATTTTAGCCCCAAAGTAGCATAAATATCATCCACCAATAAAAGTACCACCTACCAGTGTGTCAACAGGGGAGAGAGAGAGAGAAGGGGAGGGGGGAGTTACCGGCTGCCAAACCACCAGATATCGCACCCATTCCAAGAAGATGACATAGAGGTACTGCTGTTTATCCCAGGGGTTCTTTGATATCTTTTTCATATCAACCTTTTCCTTACTACACCACGCATACATTAATA
This sequence comes from Zoophagus insidians, assembly GCA_004114325.1. NCBI lineage: Eukaryota > Fungi > Zoopagomycota > Zoopagomycetes > Zoopagales > Zoopagaceae > Zoophagus > Zoophagus insidians. The sequence continues at coordinate 63,972 of QZWR01000002.1, forward strand.
TATGCTCTTTCTTTGCATATATGCGCGCATACATCAATATATGCACTCTCTGCATACACACAACGCATGCATACACACGCACGCATACACACGCATATAAAAGATAGGAAAACTTACCAATAAGGACAAGTATCTCTCTTTCCTATCAAACACCAGCCTTTAATGCATGGAGAATGAAACACATGTCCACAGTTCAAGCGAAGATGCATGTTTTGTCTTTCTTCTTCTTCTTCCTCCTCATCTTCCTCTTCATCTGCTTCTTTGTGCGAACTAATGCTGCGTAAGGGTCCATCCACCAGGACTCCGCAAATAGCACAAACACTGGGTCCCAAGCTCTTGCTGGGAAATCCATCCTTGCTATAGTACTGCGCTCTTTTGTATAAGTAATAATAAGATACAACCTACTCCTAATGTCGCAGCCATACGATCTGAGCATATATCCACTAAATCCTTGATCAATACTCTAGGCGGTTTGGGCTTAGTAAGGAGGGAAGGGAGAGAAAACTACCCAAAGTAAACACTGCAGATGAAACAATTGATCATTATTTCAATGGTGTACTCCGAGGTAAGAATGGTACACATGTGTAGTAAAAAGAGAGCATAAGCAAATGTTCCCAGACCAAAGGTTAGTCTATATGCTCCTGCAAACCACTTGTACACCAAGGACGGGGTTTTGTGATTCAAAGGGCGTCTACTCGCGAGGTACAATACTCCTGGGATTAACATTGCTTGGTAAAGTACCAACCATGCGCATTGCATATAAAGAATACTAGGAATAGGCCTAGAAATCGATATGCTGATTCAGCAATCCCATACAACAAAGGGATCAAACTAGCCAAGTTAGTCATGCCCAAGTGATTACGTTAAGCCCGTAAAGGTAACCAGTTGATAGGAGCGAGGATGTTTACGCCTCCAAAGCACCAACAATACCTGTGACAATACCACCGTGCTCAGCAGGATAAGAGTCATCAATCTGCGATCATGTTCTACACACTCTCTCTCAAGTCATTGCACTGACTCCCAGGGATTTACCTGAATGGACTGTCTTTCCTAAAAATGTTTCATTGTGCACTGCAGTGGTTGCAGTCGTGGTGGAGGTAGTAGTGGTTGAGGAAGAGGTCATTGAAATTGAAAAATATTCTTCCACGCTTTTTTTCCCCTCCTCTGATGCAGCACAAGTTACCATGCGATTGGTTACTAGTGTTGGCCATTACTTTTACACCTCCAACCAGCACGGTAGCAAGGGAGGAAGAAGAGAAGGAGAGTGAAGAAGGCTGTGAAATTATTGAGTTGGCCTGGTGTTTACTGGATGCCATGGATGAAGAGGTGAAGGTATCTCAACAAGGAAACTTTTCTTGTCGTCCGCTTAAAGCTCCCTCCGAGACCTGGTTAAAGATCCACGGGTTAGGCGAGGGGGAAATGGACCTGCAAGAAGCTCTCGAACGTCTACACAAAGTCGTCAAGGATAAGGATTTCTGCTTCTGTGTACATCAGGCGCGAGATCTCAAGGCCAGGCTGGTCAAAGAGACTCAGGACAAAGAATTGCGACTTCCTTCTAGTTTCATCGATGGTGGTAAGATTTTTGACGTACGAGTCGAAGTGGCCAAATGGTTGGCATGGCATCCGGAAATTAGTCTTTTTTCCGATTCGCTCAAATCAATTGCCCTGGCGCTTCGTTGCACTTCCTTTCAAGAAGGTCGAGGTGCGCAGATCGAATGTGCCAATTTGAGAGAAATCGTTCTTTCTTTACTGCGCTTGAACCATGGTGGCATTTTCCTTAAACCCACGGAAATCGCCTTGGAAAAGGAACTGTTCTATCAAGAAAAGAGCAGAGTTGTACATCTTGCCAGTCTTCCCTTTAACCTAACGTACAAAGAGTTGGAGCAATGGTTTTGTTCTCCTCCTCCTACTAATATCACCTACACTCGTGAAAACACCACTTCTTCTGCTTCGTCGTCATCAGTTGCGAAAAAGAAATTAATTCCAGAAAAATTGTGGATGGTGCGTGCTTCGGATGGAAGGCCCAGCGGAACAGGCTTTGCCATTGCTGCTAATCATAAAGAAGCCGCACTAATGTTGGAAATGAATGGATGTTTGTTGAATAGACGGGTCATAGAGGTATCACCCAGCAGTGAAAAGATCATTGATCAAGCCAGCAGTATTTTGTCGTTGTTTGCGGGTGCGCCAGGTAGTGCTGCAGCGTCTTCACAGCCCCACTACGGTGGACTTGGAGCAAGAGGTGGAATTGCTGGTGGAGGTGGAGGAGCGGGTGGAGGTGGAGGGTCAGGAATGTCATCAAGCATGGGTGCACCAACTCCGGGTGGAATAATGAGGACGGGAGATTGGATTTGCACGCAATGTCGCTTTCACAACTTTGCATCACGTCGTTTTTGCTTCAAGTGTACGGCTCAAGCGCCGGCCAATGCAGGACCAGCAGCCATAGCCGCTTCGATGCATCCTGGTGATTGGATCTGCGTCAATGTTCAGTGCAACTTCCACAACTATGCCTCTCGGCTTCAGTGTCTACGATGTGGATGTTTGAGGCCTGGGACTGGAGCAGACCTCGCGGCGGCAGCGGGGGCATATGCAACACCGCATCAACCCAGGCTAGAATACCACCATCACCATGCGCAGATAGCAGCACCGCCGGTACAGCAGCCGCAACAACCGATGGGATTTCGGCCGGGCGATTGGACGTGCGGAACTTGCAGCTTTCAAAACTTTGCGAGTCGAGTGAGTTGCATGCGATGTGGCATACAGACGGAGGGAGGCGAGGCGAGATTAAAGCCGGGCGACTGGATCTGCAGGGGCTGCGGATATCACAACTTTGCAAAACGGTCACAGTGTGGTCGGTGTGGACTGGAGAATGTATTATAGGTCAGACTCGTCTATTTCAATGTGTTGTGCACCACCTGCAGGAATTTCCTCTTCAATTGTTTCTGCTGTCGTCATTTCCAAAGCTTCCAAAGGATTTCTTTGTCCTTGTTGCTGTCCTTTCTGTTGTTGTTGTTGTTGCTGTCGTAACAATTGAGCCGAAATGAAACTAACCTCAGTATTATACTGGGCTTGAACACTTCGCTTAATTCGAAGCATTTCCTTGAACGTATCCTCATTGCCATGTCTTACCTCAAAGTCATGCCAAGTCTGCCAATACTGGGGTACGGTACGGGGATCACAAAACTGCGAACCATAGGCATAAATCGCCCTGGCTCGGTCGATTTCGCCCAATCTACGTTCCATCTCGGCATAGCTGAGACAAAGTTCACGCGTGGATTGATCTGGCAAAACCTTGATGGCTCTTTCGTAAATATCCCTGGTAGCAGCGACACCCCGCATTGCAGCAACCTTGGCCAGGTAAAACCGATACATTTCCAACTTTTCTTCATCAGCTACGGCCTCGGTGGCTCGATTATACACGCGCAAGGCATGCTTGGCCAGGCCGAATTCTTCTTCCAACTGCCCGTACAACAGATAGAGAGGTTTAGCAAGCCGGGCAGGACAATTAGCCAAGGCTTGTTCAAACAAATCCCTGGCTCTTTCCATCTTGGTCCCACCGTACCTTTCCACAAACCTGGTAAGATAAACATTCCATAACTCAAAGGCAATCGGATATCCAAAGATCTCAATGCCTTGTTCATAAACGCGAAAGCTGTCCTCGTGATATCCATGCTCTTGTAAAAAGTTCGCATAATTAACGATGGTCTCGGCATTGGCTATCCTTAGCTGTAGGATTCGGTCATATAAAACCTTGGTGCTTTCCACCGTGCCCAGCGATTCTTCCAAGTCTACGTAAAAACACCAAAGTCTGAGTGCTTTATGCACGCGTTGTTGTACTGATAGCGATTCATCATGGTAATTTATAATCGAACTAGTAGTAGTGGAGGAGGTGGAAGTAGCCATGCCCATTACTTGTCTGGCCTTTTGATATTCTCCCTGTCTTAGTTCCATTTCAGCCCATTCACACCAAACTTCGGCCAAATCGCTCACTTGTTTAAAGTTGACCAAGGTGGCTTTTTCAAAGGTTTCCCTGGCCGCGATCAAATCCTCTCGTTGTTCCCACCACAGCGCGTATTCAATCCACAGCCGATGCAATTCTCCCTGAGCCTTCTTGGGGTTTACCGTATTGATGGCGTTTTCGTAGTTTTTAATGACCAATTCGGTGGATTCACCACAAAGTTGAACCCGTTTTCGCCATTCAGTTACATTATGTGGGTTTTGCCTTAACAACACATCATTGACGAGAAAAGGCCTTCGTTCCATTAATCGCTCCAGCCGGGCCAACTTTAAATCCAAGTCTACGGTATCTTCGGGGGCAGAAGAAGAAGAAGAAGTAGCAACATTCATCTCTGCAGTGAGGACAGATTCTTCAAATTGCGCATAAGCATCAAAGACTTGGGTGAAATCCCGTACGGTCAGGGCTGAACGAATAGCCTCTTCATAGACATTCCTAGCCAGTTCGAATTGACGCTGAAGTATCCAAAACTGAGCCAAACAACACCAAATCTTTCCAGCATGTTCTGGATACCTTTTAATGCCGACTCTTAGGATGGTCTCTACGGGCAATTCCGAGGCTTCGGTGGGATGTTCCGAGAGAAGCTCACAAAGCCTTCGCCAGGGTTCAAACGCCGCTGCTTTTTCCGCCAAAGTCTGTTGTTGTTGCTGCTGAAGCGAAAGGTGTAGCTGAGAATCATCACAAATCTTGACCAATTGTTGCATGGCTTCTTTATACCGGCCTTGTTCAATTAGCAACTCTATGAAATCCTCTCTTCGTTCCTCAGGGCTAAACTGAACTAATCTGCGAAAGATTCGATAGCAGGTTTCTCCGCCAGCCCGCTTGGCAAACCCCACGTATTTCTCCCAAATGCGGGCATGTTGCATGACTGGAAGGGCTCTAAGGGCTCGGTCAAAGACTCGCCTGGTCAGGGTTATCCGAATGGGCTGTTTGAGCAAAAAGCCCAGATAATCCAGCCAAATCCTGGGCATTTTGTTCAGCAACATGAGGGCTCGTTCAAAGCAATAGTTGACTTTAACGAATTCTGCATCAGTCTTGGGGGTAGAATGACCCTTGAGATCGCTTTGTCTCAGGTCTAGATATTGCTTCCATAGCTTGTAAGAACCAGGCAGCTCTTTCAAACCCCTTTCATATACAAAGTATACGTCTTCTCTGGTACATTGAGGCTGAGACAGCTTGTATTCTACAAATCTCAGCCAATGTCGGAGAGAACAGGGATTTCTGACCAGTTCTTCTTCATAAGCCAAGTCGCCACCCTCGTCGATGTTGATCCGGGCATTCCACCATTGCTGTTGTTGCTGTTGCTGGGTTAGTATTGGTGGCGACTGTTGAGACTGAGAAATAGCAGGCATATCAGTCACGTGTGGATTTATGGTTTGAATGCATATGGGCAGGGAAAGAGGGATTAACCAAATCAGAGATCAAAAAACGATGTTGTGGAAGAGGAGGAGGAGGAGTGGAAGAATGGGAATGGCGAAATATATAACCATTTGAAATGCGCATATAGGATGTATGCAGTAGGTGGGGGGGAAACAATGGACAGAGGGAGATATGGGCGAGATCGCGTGACTCTTCAAACAGAAAATCTTTAAAGCAATGGAAGAATATTCCCTCCCCTGCCTACTACTTCCACCACCTCGAGAGACACCACCACCACTGATTGGATCCTTTCTTCTTGGACCAGAGAATGCATGGGTAAAGCAATGGCATGAGAGCGGAGAGGGGGTAAAAACATTTGTTATAAAGCATGAAAAAAGATGACAAAAAAACAACAACCGAAAAAAGTCCCGCGTGATTTCTGTTATTTTGAGCACTTCCCACCATCATTGAAAAAAAAAGGGAGGGGAAAAAATGTCTAGTGGAAGTAATGCAAGGATTAGCGTTTTTCCAACGCGAATGTATTGCTTCACAACAGGGGGCTGATTATTAGGGCATTGACCAATATGAAGTCCAAGTTAAAGGGCGCACAAACGGGACATAACCTGTTGAAGAGAAAATCCGAGGCTTTGACCAAAAGATTTCGGGAAATAGTTAAAAAGATTGAACAAGTATGTGTTGGCTGGATGGGGGCAGAAAAAAACTTGAGGAATAGGCAAAATTGAAAATGGGAAGAATTATGCAAAATGCCTCGTTTTCCCTGGCCGAGGTTACCAACAAGGCTGGCAGCATTAGGTATAATGACCAAGCTACGCACACACTAATGCGAGTAGTTTCCAGGTTCGAGAGAGTGTACAAAGCGCCCAATTGAAGATACGGGCCAAACAAGAAAACGTGTCTGGAGTAATGATTCCCAATTTTGAACATTACGCCGATGGAACAGATGCGTTTGAATTAACCGGCTTGGGACGTGGTGGTCAACAAATCCAAAGATGCAAGGAAATGTATATTAACGCTGTGGCGACGTTGATAGAAATTGCCTCTTTACAGGTATTTAAGTGGGGGAGAGGGCTGAATTGCGGTGTAGACGGCATTTGTGATTTTGGATGAAGTGATTCGAACCACCAACCGTAGAGTGAATGCTATTGAATTTGTCATTATGCCCAAACTGGAAAACACCATTAAATACATCATCTCCGAGTTGGACGAACAAGACCGTGAGGAGTTTTTCAGGTAATTCCCCTTCTCTCTCTCCCTCCACCAACTCCCTCTCCCTCTCCCTCCACCAACTCCCTCCACCAATACCAACGCTTGCATAATTAGGCTGAAAAAGATACAAAACAAGAAAAAACTCGTGCGACAACAAGAAGAAGAAGAACAAAAGAAGCGGGAAAAGGAACTGCCCGTTGCAGCAGCTCCTCAAAAAGTGTTATCAGAAAGACTTTTAATGGACGCAGATGAAGATGTCATATTTTAACCCCTCCCCTTTTTATAACTTGGCTGAATGACGTATCACATGATCTACCGCTTTCGCAAAATATTCCACATTGGCCGAGTTCAAGCCAGCCATGGAGATACGGCCATTCTCAGTCATGTACACGTGATATTCATCTCGTAGCATCTTTACCTGTTCGCTATTCAGGCCAGTAAAGGAAAACATGCCAATTTGATCAGTAACGTGATTCCATTTACCAGGAGTGCCCAATCGCTCCAAGTGTTGACGCAGCTCCTTTCTCATCAAAGTGATGCGCGAAGACATGACTTTTAGATTGTCGTACCATTCACTACGCAGGACAGGGTCATTCAGCACATGACTGACTATTCTCGCACCAAAGGCGGGAGGATTGGAGTAAGTACCACGAACTATCACGCTCAGCTGCGAACCCACCGCCTTGGCACTTTGCGCAGACTTGGTAACAATGGTTAAACACCCAGCGCGTTCTCCATAAAGCCCGAAATTCTTGGCAAACGACTGAGCAACCAGAACCTCCATATTTAACTCTTCGACAAAGTAACGAACAGGCCAGGCATCACGATCCACATCACCCGAGGCAAAACCTTGATAGGCCGTGTCAAAGAGGGGAACATGGCCTTTTCTCTGGATGACCTGAGCAATGGCTTTCCATTGATCCCGCGTTGGATCAACTCCAGTGGGATTGTGAGCACAGGTATGTAAAATCACGATGGAACCATTAGGAGCTTCCTACTTTGCCCACACTCCCTCGCTACTAATGCCCTGGAAAGAAAGCAAACCTCAAAAGAATTCAACATTCCTGCCAAGTCCAAGCCCAAAGTGCGGGCATTCCAATAAGCATATTCCTGGACTTTAAACCCGGCTCTGGTGTAAATATTGCGATGATTGGCCCAGGTGGGATTGGAAATCAGGCAAACCGCACCAGCTCGATAATGTTGGGCCAAGAATAACGCGCCCAGGGAATTCGCGCCTGTTCCAGAAAGTGTTTGACACGCGAAATACTAAAAGGTGTTAGTAATGGGCAAAAGTGTATACGCGTTGTTGTTGAAGAACTGGGGATTTCTCACCCAGGATCAATTGAGCAGCAGCACTGGTGAAACTGGGTAAACCGGTAATGTTTAGATATTCATGGTCCAAGTTGGGATCGGTCAAAATAACCTTTTTGGCCTAATTATCGGTCAGTAACCACCACCACCACCACCACCACCACCAGAAGGAGGTACTTTTTGAACAACAGGAAGAACCCAGGGAAGACCTTGGTCAGAACGATAAGCACCTACACCAAGATTGACCTTTTTTGGATGGGGATCAGCCTTGTAGGAGGCGGTAAGGTTAAAGATGACGTCTGGAGGCGCTAAAGCAACACTATCAAAGAAAGACATTGTTTTAAGAAATAAAGATCAGCAGACAGATAATAATTTACATATCATTTGATTGCATTGATAGTTGGAGCAGTTCTTTTTCCTCACGTGCACAACACTCTCTTACTTTCCTGCACTTGTCTAACACAACTCTACACAGTTCTCACTTACACACACACACACACAGATTCTAATAATCCCAATTATCACCATCATCAGAGGACCAATCACCACCATCGTTCCAATCACCATCCCAGGTAGTTCCATCGTCATAGACTTCATTGACATTGCTTGCGTTGATGGATCCGTCATCATAGAATGTTCCATCAAAGCTGTAGTTTCCATCGTCATAGTTGACATTGCCATATTGCACATCACCGTCGTCATAGACATCCTGACTGTAAGTACCATCGTCATAAGTAGTCCATGAATCGTCATTGTCGTCAGGCTGAGCATAATTCCAAGAGTCATCTCCACTAGCGTAACCACCACTGTAACCATCGTCATCAGCGTAGCCACCACACTCGGGGAAACTGTGTTGCTGACCATCTCCAGCAAAGACCTGAGTGTAAAAGGGATTATTATCAGAACTATAGCCAACACCAGAGCCAAAATGGGTGCTATCAGCAGAAAGAATATTTGCCCGATGACCAGGGGACTCCATCCACTGCTGCATGCATTCTTGTTCATTGTCATATCCATTGGCAATGTTTTCAGCAACAGATTCCCAGGGAAAGCCTTGTTCGTCGATTCTTTGAGAAGGATCAGAGCCATCGGAGCCTGAATGAGTCATTACTTGCATATTGGCCATATCTTCGCTATGTTGATTAGCAGCATTGTCCAGTCTTCCATCGGGACCAAGATTGTTAAGCCCATATTGAGAACGCTCACGGTTAACCAGACACAGCATCAACTGAGAATCATAGGCTAAAACAGAGCTCAAGGAAACCAGAGCCAGGAGAGAATAAACCGAGGTGACCTTCATGAGTGGAGTTGTAGAACGAGTTGAGGGGTGTGATTAGAGATTAGGTCCTAGTAGACTAGAATGTTTATGGAAGTGGCAATTAAAAAGAAATAAGTTATAATTTGCGTATGGAGGTTTACCAGTGGGAAAAGTAGTTGACCTACTAGAAGGTGCTTGGGAGACGGTAGTTGTTGGTAGTAGTAGTAGTAAGAGATGTTTAAGAGAGAGCGAGGTAGAGCGAGGTAGAGAGAGAGAGAGAGTTTCAGCTGTAATAACAGATTTAGTGGAAAGAAGTGGGAATAAAGAGGAGAGAATCACTCTGATCTGATTGGGGACTACAGTATGAGTGTATTCACGTGATTCAGATATTGTTTATACGTCACTCGCAATCCACCAATCATTACTTTAATATTTACCTCCATACTCCTGTCTGTCACCTATTGAGAGAAACATTTTTGTTTGTTCAAAGCACTGTCACCTTTACTACTCACTTGTTACGCCTCTCCCCACTCCCCTCCTGCTTTGTAGAGACACTCTTGAGGGAGCACATGACGGATCTACTGGTTCTCTGTTGGTGTGGAAGATGAGTGATGTTTTGACGGTTGGCTGAAGAAAAGGAGGGCGTTGGATTTTACAAACAAATTAATTTAATTCGGACTTTTTTTCCCCTTCTTTTGTGTCAGTTGCAAGGTGTTGAATTATTTTCTTGATCAATCAAAGATGGAGATTTTGACGCACACTCTCTCGACAACACACACACAGTACCAAGACCAGAACTGACCAGAACTGTGTGCAGTGTGCAAGTGGAAATTCAGTTAATGAAAAGGAAGTTAATAATGTGGTGCAATATTAACAATGATGACGGGTGCCATTTAATCAATGATTTGTATGGTCACAGAATATTCATTATGTAAGGGGGAGAGAGGCAATTGAAACAGAGGGGGACATAGGCAAATGATCATTTTCACATGCACCGGATATATTTGCCTTTTCCGATTTAATGTCCACATGATCGTCCTAATTGGGATTGGCGCCACAATCGGTATTCTGGATATATCCACACACCCATATAATGACGTAAAACAGTGCTGTGATTGGTGCATTGCCCAATAAAGCATATCTCTGTACCATCTCGGGATTGTTGCAAATGAAACCTCCACCCACCTTTTTCCATTTCAACCCGAGATAACACCACGCCTCTCTTTCTTATTGAAGGGTTGCTCTCTCCTATCCGGTTTTTTATATTATCAAGCCCACACTTCCCAAGTCTTGACTCTTCTTCAACCCTCACAACATGGTCTCTACTACCTCTAGTCCTCCTCTTTGGGGGCGTATAATGCCTTGGTTAGAACAGAAACGTGGGCAGGATCTTGCCACTGCTTCTTTGAGGAAACCCACCCCTGCCTCTAAATCTTGTCCCAACCTTGGAATCCTTACAGAAGAAAAAATATCCGTTAAGAAACCCAGTCGATGGAGTATTACTGCAGGACGAGATAAGAAAAAGTCCGCCCTTACCACTCCTATCGCTACCACTACTCCTACTCCTACTGCCACTTCTGCAAAAACCCAGTCAAAGTCCAGATATAGAAACATATCTCCTACTATCGGAGAAACTTCTTTGGTCAAGGCCTCGTTTTCCTCCAGTTCACTGGTAATGAAAGCAATGCCATTGTTAATGCTGGTCAAGATGAAACCCTCCTTTTCCTATCCTAACCATACTGGGGGGAAAGACCACCTCCCGATACCACCTCGACACCCCGAAAGACAACACCTTGAGAGACGATACCCCGAAAGACGACAGAAGAGAGGAGAAGAAGAAGAAGAAGATATATTGAGAATCAGTCGAATATCCGTGCTAAAATTAAAGACTTGTTCCAATACCACCACCACCAACAGAACATCTTTACAACGCTTATTGTTACTCCATGTAATGCTACAAAAATGTCTGACTAGAATCTCTTGTTCAAATTTATCCGCTACTATTGGTACTTTGAAGGAGGATTCTTTACTCGCCTCTCCTCCTCCTTCTCCCCCTCCTTCTCCTCGTCCTACTTCTACCATTGCTTCTCGAGGTGGTGCTTCTCGAGGCGCTGCTTCTCGAGGTGGTGGTGGTATGGTCGAGAATGGTAGAATCATCACTGATTCCTCCTCTTCGGCTTCCTTCAAATCCTGCTCAGTAGTCTGTAAACAACCTTACAATCAGTATCCCAAAGCACCTCTACTTTTTGTTGAAAATGCTAAATTTACTTCTCCTAAAATTCCCAGATATTCCAACAACGACGACGATTATGATGATGATGATGACATTCCTATTGCTCAAGTGATGTCTAGATTTACTGCTACTGCTACTACTACTACTACTACTGCTACTGCTACTACTGCTGCTGCTGCTATTGTTGGGAACGATGGTGGTGGTGGTGGTGGTAAATATTAATCCTGGTGGTTGTGGTTCAAGTGTGATATTACAAAGTGTTGTTGTAAATTTATTTAATAAAAAAAGTTTTGTTTTTCCTTCCCATCCTTACAAGCAATATAAACTCGGTTTTATAATAATATATTAACTTAACATCCTTTGGAAACACCACCACCGCCAACAATCACAGGCAAAGTATTTTTTAACTCTTTCCCTTCCCACAACACACGCCCAACTCACGCCCAAAGTCGCTCTCTACGAGGCCAACAACTGTCGAATGGATTTTGGAGTGGTTTCATCATTCAAATGACGGCTGTTATATCTAAGCGTATTTAGTAATCCCTGAACTGATCTTTCTTCTGCCTGGGTTTGTATGACCTTGACAATACTCTTAATCTGCTCACCACCACCACCACCACCACCATCATCGCCATCATCAGTATTAATTATAAAGATACTAATTACATTGATAGGACTACCCTTTATAAAAGCCCCCTGAGGATGAATATGGTCGTACATGATGGTCGTCGCCACCATGACTCGTAACAAGAAGGGAACTTGATTATTTGACCTACTTTTCGATAACGTATGGTAGCAAACACCAGAAACCCCTGCCAAAGCATCAGTCACTTCATTTCCCTGTCTCTATTTGGGCCAATTATTAAAGTGAAAGGGAAAAGGAGTACATGGCTGATATAATTAGTGGTTACTTCAGTCACCGTCTTCATCATTGGAGCATGAAATGCATAAAACAACGACATTCGATTAGCCACCTCATCAGTAATGACTCCTCTAGACGATCCCTTTTTTCCCTCTCCTCAGTTAGTTTTCACAAGGGAAAAGGGGAAGGGGGGGGGAAATACAGGACGACCGGTACTATTCATTCTCATGCGATTCATGGTACGTCGATAATAAGAAAAGTCGTTTTGGATATGCGCATTAGCCATTTTCAATTCATCAAACTCAAACACAAAATCCAAAATATCCGCAAAGAGTTTGGTTAGCGCGGGTTGACGTTCCAATGCTTCATGCACATCGTTTCCTTGGGTCAGGGGTGCAAGAAGTTTTGGCAAACAATCCTCAAGGGTAAGGCTGAATTCATAAAACAATTTCAAGGTTTCAACGGCTGGACACACCGCCTGCCACGCCTGATCTTCATGTTGCGGTGAGGGTGCGGAGATGGCCAGCCGGATTTGCTCACTACAGCCCGCATAGTTGCGTAACCGTTGAAGAATGGCAGGACAGGCTCTCAACCGAGCAGCAACATATTGGTAGGTTTCCGCTTCTTCCGCACTTGGACGAGCATCTAGCTTCGATTAGCTTATTAGAGTGCAAGCTGTACTTTCTAAATCCACTTGAAGATCGGGAATGGCGTCCCCTGAAGCCTTGGAAAATAATATGCCCATGTTGGTATAAATACGTCGAGGATGGCTGGGGCTACGGGGAAAGAGGGTTTTTCTTATTGTTTGCTTTTGGTGTGGTTTTCTTTTTTGAGGGGAATGGCACAAAAGTGGGAAACTTTTTTTTTGTTTTTTTCCCCCTCTCTCTTCCTTTTTTATGTTTTGCACTCTTCGTTTTTTGCACTGATGTTTGCACTGATGTTTGCACTGATGTTTGCACTGATGTTTGCACTCATGTTTGCACTCATGTTTGCACTCATGTTTGCACTCATGTTTTGCATTCATGTTGAGGGGAATTGCCAATAAATGATACAAATCTCCCCATAGATAAATAAATGACAAAAGAGTAATTGGTAAAAGGTACACCAATACAACAAATATATTAAACAAATGACAGGATTTTGTATAAAAATTATCTTTTAAAAATAGGTTTAATTAAACCAGGAAACTTTTAATTGTTTAAATCCCATATCACCACAGCACACACCACAGACACACACATCACAGACATTCACGGATATTGCACGGGAAACACTAGAGAATTTAAAGAATCCATAAACACCCAAATATGCATAAACATAAATTGCACAAGTCGACTAGGTACTGATCCGACCAAAGTTCTTGTATACAATCCCCGTCCCTTCCCCCTCCCCTCCCCTCGAACTCACATAAATCGAAAAGCACACAAAAAAAATCATTTCTTCATCAAAACAGGGTTAGCTCAATGGGGCATTATTTTTTCTAAAATTGAATTAAAAGGGCAAATGTTAAATTGATTTGGTGTGATCACCACCTTGAGAGACACCACCTTGGGAAATACCACCTTGAGAAACACCACCTTGAGAAACGCCACCTTGAGAGACACCACCACTTGTTCCAGCTGTTTTTGTATCAAAGGCTGCAGCTGATATAGAGGAAGAAGAGGAGGAACCATTAAACTGTTCATTCAAAGTAGCAATAGTTGGAAAGATGGAAGTGGCAGTAGGATAAAACGTAGTAGCTTCCATGGGATCAAACCTTTGCGCATCATTTAGAGAAAGTGGTTGGGCAAATATCGGAAGTGCATCATCCATCTCTCGCAAAGCAGTCAAATGTGCCGGAGATATGGTGCAGGGTGAAAGCGACGTATGGCCTGAAAGCGACGTAGAAGAAGGAATAGAAGAAACTGATAAAGATTGATGCCTGGTCATCAATGAAAACTGAGATAAATCTTCATCACTAGTAGAAACCACAGTTGGAATTCCTCGATTAATACTGCCGGATTCAGTCTGGGCTTTTCTCATAGCCGTTGCCGTTACCACTAATAACCCTTTAACAAAATCCATTAGAAATAAAAAGGTTACCTGGGGAACCAGCAGCAGCCAGGGTAGCAGAAGTAGGTGTAGGATATTTGTGCTGCGAAAGAGGAGAGATTTTAACGCGAGGATAAACATTTTGTAGGTTAACCGAGTTTATCGTCTTTAATTGGGAATTCTCCTCTTGTAAAAGTTCCACCTGCTTGACTAATTCATCAATCCGCTGATAACACTGGGTTAGTTCCTGGTTAACATTTTGCAAATAATCCAAGGTTTTTGAAACAATTTGATTTTTCGAGGGCTTTTTAATCCCTGCCAAAGTAGGAATTTCCCGGGCTATTTCCTTTAGCTTGATGTTGAAATTATCTCTTCGCGCCCTTTCTATGGCATTATGCGTGAGTCTTCTTTCATGCATTGATGCGCTCGGAGGCGTAGTGGCTTCAGTCGTCGTCGTCGTACTGGTGCTGTTAGGAGAAGTGGTGGTAGGTGTTTTTATCCTGGTCTTCAAGGAGGGAACCTGTAAAAAAAGAACCCTGAAGTTTGTTGTTTCATACTTTTGTTATATAAATAATAACTTACTGCAACTAAACCTGAGGAGGATCCACTTGAAAAGGCCATCACGGAAGGAATGGAGCTGGTGGTAGAAAAGGCTGAATAAGATGTGATTGGAGAATTCACTAATTATTAATAATTATTAAATCGGAGAATAGTTTACCATTTTGTTGCTGCATGATAACACCACTTTGAGAAGGCGGGTCAAGTTGAAAGGTAAAAGAACTCCCAACAACACTATTTCTCGGTTGTTGTTGTTGTTGTTGTTGTTGTTGTAAAGAAGAGTGAAAAGTATACAACGGCATTTGAATCAAAGACTGAGAAGGAGTTTGTCTTTCAAGATGTTGCTGCTGCTGTTGCTGTTGTTGTTGTTGTTGTTGTTGGTTTTGTAGCTGCATTAAATAAAGCTGCTGCTGCTGCTGGTCATAAGAGAATTGCGGATGATGGTGGTGGGATACAACAAATTGACCATCGTGTTGACCAGCAATATCATCCTCATTGGCGGTAGAAGTCTCTTCCATTGCCCTTGAGGACAGGGTGCTGAGTGTGTGCGCGTGCGTGCAGGGATTGCAGAAAAGAGTGAGAAAAGGGAGAGAACGGGAGAAAGAAGAGGAAAGAAGAAGAAAATTTTCAGTGTGTGAATAAATAAAGACACTGCGTTTCAAAAGTAGACGGGGGGATTTAGTGGATGGAAAAATCATTTGAACCAAAGAACATGCAAACACGCGGAGTTTGGAAATCACCCGATTGGCATGAGCTCAACTACAACTTTAATATATCGTTTCATCGATTTCTTGCGTGAAACTCAGCTGCGGCTAGTTATTCCCCTGTTTTTATTCCCGTCCTTCTCTTCCTGTGCGTGTGTGTGTGTGTGCTTCTTGTGTTTATAGTTTTACCTGTCTTTGTAGCCCTATCGTTGTTTGCTTCTCCCTGTACATGGTTAAAGTGTATGGTGTATGTGGTGTGTGTGGTGTGTGTGGTGCTAGAGGAATTTGTTGATAGTACATTTTCTTCGTTATTAATTAAAAACTGGCAGTTACACTAACCTTGATGGAATCTTTGATTACGGATGCGTTGTTGTAAGTGCACCAGTTAATTTATTACTTGATGATGATAATTTGTAACCAAGGCACATCTTTACGGTGTGTGTGTTGATTTTGGGAGTGGTGCTTGGTGTCAGCAGGAAATGATTATTGCCACGAATACTGCCACCACCACCACCACCACTGCTGCTGCTGCTGCTGCTAATCCCCAGAAAAGTCACCAATATCATAAACAATTGTTATTTCAAGGACATTGTACAAACGTATTCTTCTTTTTCCCTTTTTTGTTTTAAAAGTGTAGAAGAAAAAAGCTGTGGCATTCATCTTGTCTCCTTCTGCGTTACTTGGAGCGCAATGTTGTAACAAACCTAAATCTGGTTCTAAAATAACCCTTCATTCTGTAGATAAGCGAAAACGGCTTATTGATCAGGCTACTTTTGTCAAGGCTAAGCCTGCAGCTCCTTTCTCAACCCTGATCGCCCCCATCTCCTCCACTGCTCCCATCACCTCTTTTTACGCCGCCACCATGTCCAAAGACATTTCAGAAAGGGGTGAATCAATGGAAACTTCCGAGGTACCATAGTTCCTCCCTTTTGCTACAAAATATGTCTTAGAATGTCGCACAAGTTGAAAAATTAGCACATTATGACCAAGTGCTACAAAGCATGCAAGATTTGGCCAATAGATTGAGAAACTTGTTGACTTTTTCCAGGTTTCTCCCCCCCTCCCTCCCTCATTTCCAACATTAACAACCAGATCACTTGACTAACCCGCGGTATTAGCGTAAAGAACAAAGAAACTCTCTTATTTGACGCATTGTTGGAGGATATTCACACTCAAGAGCAACAACAGCAGGAAGGACAACAAACCACAACAACTTCTGATAAAGAGAGTGGATTTTTATTTCCTCCTTTGACTGATAAAGAATTGGACAAGGTTTGCTTGTTAAGGGTTATATAAAGAATGAGGTGGAATAGATTGAATGGGCTTTTAATCATCCTGACACGGCCGTAGCACCATTGATAGAGAAATTCAACATTAGCATCACTCGTCATGACATTAACACGCTAAGAAGAGGAGAATGGTTGAACGATGAGGTTATTAACTTTTACTTTAACCTGATCCAACAATCTTCACCGCACATCTACTGCTTCAACTCGTTCTTTTACGAGAAATTAAACAAGCAAGGTTATCAGGGCGTCAAGCGATGGACAAAGAAAGTTGACCTCTTTTCCTTTAAAAAGGTCCTACTGCCTGTACATTTAGGCGTGCATTGGGCCTGTGTTTGTATAGACATGAGTAAAAAAAGGGTGGAATATTACGATTCCTTGTTGGGATCTTCTTCCAAGCAAGTCTTGAAGGTATTCTCTCTTAATCACCCCTCCCCCTTGTAACAGGCAGTATTTGATGGATTATGTTGGAGAAGAATGGTCAAGTCGACGTAAAGGTGTTGATACGAGTGTAGGAGGTGGTGGTGGTGGTGGTGGAGAAGGTTGGACTAGTTGCAACATAAAGGTAGTACTACTAAGCGGGTGGAAACTGATGGAAGCTGATAGAACATTCCCCAGCAAGAGAATAGTTACGATTGTGGCGTATTTACCTGCATGTACGCGGAATATTTGGCAAGGAATGCTCAGTTTGATTTTACCCAGGGTCACATGAATTATCTACGAGGAAGGATGGTTTATGAGATTGTTACCGGAGAATTATCCTCTCTAAATAAATGAGAAATTGTAAAACTTACCACGTGCTAAACTCTCTCTCTTCTTTTTCTAACTTGCTTAAACAAAAATGTCCATTACGAAAATCCACGCTCGCCAAATCTTCGATTCCCGCGGTAATCCTACCGTCGAGGTCGACTTGTACACTGCAAAGGGTCTATTCCGTGCTGCTGTTCCCTCCGGTGCCTCCACTGGTATCCATGAAGCCCTGGAGTTGAGAGATGGCGGTGCTCCTTACCTTGGAAAAGGTGTTAAAACCGCCGTCGACAATGTAAACAGCATCATTGCGTCTGCTCTCATTGCTGCCAAACTAGACGTCACCAAGCAAAAAGAGATTGATAAATTCTTGTTGGATTTGGATGGCACCGCCAACAAGGAAAAGCTTGGTGCTAATGCCATCCTGGGTGTTTCTCTGGCTGTTTGTAAAGCTGGTGCTGCCGAGAGAGGCGTTCCTCTTTATTCCCATATTGCTTGGTTAGCCGGAAATAGAACCGACAAATTTGTGCTCCCTGTTCCTGCGCTCAACGTTATTAACGGTGGATCCCACGCCGGTAATAAGCTCGCCATGCAGGAGTTTATGCTCTTGCCTACGGGTGCCCAGAGCTTTTCAGAGGCCATGCAAATGGGCTCAGAGGTTTACCATGCGCTCAAATCTGTCATCAAGAAAAAGTACGGGCAGGATGCTACCAATGTCGGTGATGAAGGAGGCTTTGCCCCCAATATCTCCAACAATCTCGAGGGATTGGAACTATTGGACGAGGCTATCAAAAAGGCCGGCTATCAAGGAAAGATCACGCTAGGAATGGACGTTGCTGCTAGTGAATTCTACAAAGATGGCACCTATGACTTGGACTTTAAGAACCCGGCCTCCGATCCGTCCACCTATCTCAGCGGAGAAGCCTTGGGTGATCTCTATGCGAGCTTTGTTGACAAGTATCCCATAGTCAGCATTGAGGATCCGTTTGATCAGGATGACTGGGCCGCTTGGACTTCCATAACTCGCAAGATTGGAGAAAAGGTGCAGATTGTTGGTGATGATCTTACAGTGACCAATCCTATCCGCATCAAAACGGCAATTGAAAAACGCGCCTGCAATGGGCTGCTACTCAAGGTCAATCAAATTGGCACGGTTAGTGAGAGCATCCAGGCAGCTCAAGATGCGCGTGCTGGAGGATGGGGAGTTATGGTGAGTCATCGCAGTGGCGAGACGGAGGACACGACCATTGCAGATCTGGTGGTGGGACTGGGTGTGGGACAAATCAAGACTGGCGCCCCCTGCCGTAGCGAGCGATTGGCCAAGTACAACCAGCTGTTGCGCATTGAGGAAGAGTTGGGCGATAAGGCGGTGTATGCAGGAAAAGACTTTCGAAGCATTAGACTTTGAGGAATAAACCTACTTTTACAATGTAATAATACAAAGTGAGGGAGTCAGGTGATTTGCTTGCACAGTAAGAATATGCAGTTGATAGGAAAGGGCAAAGTTAGAGATTTGTACGCGGTTGATGAAGATCGGATTCTCTTTGTGGCCAGTGACAGAGTTAGTGCGTTTGACGTGGTATTGGAAAACTGCACGATTCCCAACAAGGGACGACAGCTAACCCGATTAAGCGTCTTTTGGTTCAATTTTCTTGGTCCAATCACACGGCATCATCTGTTATCTGCCCAACCCGAGACCGAGTTGGCCGGCCTAGGAGAAGAATTCCAAGGTCGTAGCCTGTTGGTGCAAAGATGTGAAGTTTTACCCCTTGAAGCCATAGTGCGTGGTTATCTCTGCGGTTCAGCCTGGTCCGAATATACCCGGAGTGGAACCATCAATGGCGAGGTTATGCCAGACGGGTTATCACTATATGATAAGTTACCAAGGCCACTTTTTACGCCCACCACCAAGGCAGCAATGGGAGGACATGATTTACCCCTATCTTTTGCCGAGTTGACCCAGCTACTAGGGCCAGAATTGACTGACCGGGTAAAACAAACCGCCTTGAAGATTTATCAAACTGTAAGTCGATCCGCTTTTTGGGTCCCCTGAGTGTTGGGTTCCCTAAGTGTTGGATCCCCTGAAGTAATGGGTGTGAGGAGGATAGGCAAGTGAATATGCCATGGGAAAAGGTGTGATTATAGCTGACACCAAATTGGAATTTGGATTATCGAAGGAGAAGGAGTTGGTGCTGATTGATGAAGTTCTTACCCCGGATTCTTCCAGATTCTGGCTAAAGGCAGACTACGAAAAGGGGAAACCGGTGAATTTGGACAAGCAATTGATCCGGGATTGGCTGATTAATGAGAAGGAGGTGGGAAATGCCCAGGTTATCCTACCAAGGGAGATTATTATAAAAACACAGCAAATTTATGAAGAAATCACCAACTTGTTAATAAAAAGGGATGAATAATAATCCATTTGTTAAATCCAGCCTGGTTATGGAAATAGTCCTAGTAATTAATCCAACCCAGGATTATTTACCAGAAAAGGCTTGGTTGTTACTTAATGAGGCCTTTTTGGGGTTAGGTTATCAGTTGGGTGAAAGAACCAGCTGTAGATTTCAAAAACCCAGTAACAGTAAAGTGACATCTAATTTGTTTAGACGTACCACTCCCACTCCCAAGAAGCTGACAATTAACAAGAGCGGGGTAGAAATGAGTCAAGATGTTCAAAGCTTGAAACTTCTCCTGCCCTGGTTAAGTCGGCCTGGGTCAGTTTTATTCGCCGAACTTCGAGTGCTTAAAGATAACGAAGCTTCGGCTTTAATGGAAATAAGCGGAACTTTATTTTAATAAAAGTAAAGGAGGCTAAATACTACAAGACTTTGCTGTATACATAAAAACTACCAATAATTCTCTTCTCTTCTTCTTCGGCTCTTCTTACTATGTAACCAGGGAGTCAGTTCCAACCAGGGATAATCATCCTCTTCTACTACGACACTCTTACATTGCGCAACAATCTCCAGCCTCAAGCATTCCTCCACCGTGGGTCGCTTTCTCCAATCTTCCTCCAACATCTTCAAACAGACCTCTGCAGCATGTTGTAAACAGCGAGGCAGTCTGCTCTGATAACTAATCTCCGAAAACACATCTCTCACGTCCTGCATTCCCGCAGCACTGTTAAAGCGTGATCCCAGTGCGGATAGTCGATCCTGATATTCTGGAAGATAATGAGCTACCATTTCACTATAGATAATTCCCGCAGACCATACATCTGCTCGGGGATCCGTTGCTACTCCTTTATACACTTCAGGCGCAATGTATCCAGCAGTTCCACATCGGGGCAGCACTGCTCCTGGCACTATCCTCCTAGCCAGGCCAAAGTCTATCAAGACGAGTTTTTCTGCTTCATTCTGCATCAGATTGCTGGGATTGATGTCCAAGTGTACCCAACCACTTTCATGTACGGCCTTTAAAGCTAACAGTAGATCATGCAGTAAAACAGTAGCGTCTAATAAATTCATTGGCACAAAAGGAAGCTGCTTTAAGCGTGGAAACACTAAAACATGACGACCTTGCGAGTCTTGAAAACTGTGCAAGCATTTAATGACGTGAGGGCAATGCTTCTGGACCGTACAGCCAAGTGCATCCAGCTCAGCTTTCGCCAGTTCGGGATTAGGAATGGTCTTGAAGGTGACTCTGCGCAAATCCCTAGTTCTTATGCCAAACTCGATGATTGACAAGGAGCTGGTGTGTTTGGGCGCCTTTTCATTAACCATAAAAGAAGTATCCCTAGAAAGTCCTCCTACGGGTCTTTCACTGGGAGCATGATAAACATATTGACTACTAAGGTCTTCTTCCAAAGAAGGTAGGGAATTCTCCTCTTCTTCTTCTTCCTCTTCTTCATCATCACTAGCAATTCCCCATACTGGAGGCATAGTCTTACTCCTATACATGTACTGACCATCGGGACTTTGTAGCGTATCCTTCAATGCTAGGCCAGATTCCAAGAGCAAATCATCTTCTTCATTCCAAGTAACTACTCGCATGGTTTTTATCAAGGAATCATCACTAGTTGCCAAGTCATAAATCTGCAAAACTGATCTGTTGGTAATGGAGCTGGCATATGATCGAGGCATACAGTCATCCGAGGCAGAAAACAAGACTTGTTCTCCTTTCTGCGGTGGATGTTTCGGTAACAAGTAGCCATGGGCCAAGGCTGATTTGGTGGCAAGGGAAGTCAAGGAAAGTTGAGAAATGCTACGTACACTATAATCGAGGTAATTAGTCAAAGTAAGGGGAATGCTTACGTGTATTCTTTGGGAGGAGCTGTAGTCTCCAAGCCCAGCATAGATAGATTTCTTCTAGTCCCACTACCACCACCACCCATTGAAGAAGAAGCAGCTTTGCCAAAATCAGAAATCTTGAAGGTCGATTTCTTGTCATTAAACGATTTAGATAGATTAATGCTTTGAGTACTAGTGTCAATGGGAAGAGGTGGAGGGGGAGTAGAGGCTTTAGTAACAATTACCGGAAGTGGCGGAGGTTGTAAAGTAGCGGAAGCAGCAGCAGCAGGAGGAGGGGGATTAGGAGAGACTGAAGATACAGTGGAGGATTTCTTAAGACTAGGAGTAGCCTTGACCTCTTTGGGAGAGTCAGTTTTGGATGACTTTTTGGATTTTCGGGAAAAGAGTTTAAGCATGATTCCGTGGGAGCAGGAGAAAGGAGGAGGAGTGAATGTATGCGCTGCTATTGATTGATGGAAATAAAGATTATATTCACGTGCTTCAATATCCAGTAACTTTGACAGGTTTCACATCTAACGCACGTGCTCATTTCATTGATTAATGGCGTCAGTTGTGTTTCTCACGTGATATATGTTCATTCAACAAATCTATAAAATTATTTATTTTGTCAAAATGTGATAATTATGATTGGCAAATACGCCATCCGAGTCCAAGGGTGACTTTTAGGTCGTCAGTGGTGACAAGGCCCTGTCTCCTAGCGGTGGCTCCAACGATGCTTACAACGAATTTGACATTAAACAAATCACTTCCACTGCAGGAAGAATAGGGCGCGACATCCAGCTCATTCTCTATTGTATAATCTCCTCTTCTTGGACCGTGGTAGCTGTAACGGTTGATGAATTGGTTGGACTGGTCAGAAAAGTAGTAGCTACTAACAAATCGTGCTTGTACTCCAGCATCTAGTGCTATATATGAACGATAGTCCTCGTAACCAAGAGAAAACTAGGATAATGAATATTGGCAGAGTTGGCAATTCTTGCGATTTTCACTTAGGGAAATGCCTGGACCACCTGATGCCACAAATTGGTCAGAGATTATGGTGATACTGGTGCGGCCTTGGCCCACTTCCATGGATGCGGTGCCTTGAGGACAACCAGCACCAGTATAGGACAAGGTTTCTAAGGTGAAAGTACTGGGA
This sequence comes from Zoophagus insidians, assembly GCA_004114325.1. NCBI lineage: Eukaryota > Fungi > Zoopagomycota > Zoopagomycetes > Zoopagales > Zoopagaceae > Zoophagus > Zoophagus insidians. Next base: position 86,948 of record QZWR01000002.1, read on the forward strand.
GCTTGGGCAGAAGCCAAAGCAATGGAAGAAAAAAGGACAAGAGATTTCATAATAAGCAGCGCAGATCGTAAACTGTATTTTAAAGGTTGCAGAATATTATCGATAAATTTCCACTTGAAAAAATGCAATTTGTGAAAATTGTCGTGTCACCCAACCCCTCCACATGGCGAGTTGTGGAATATTGGGAGGAACTATGGAGAAGATTTGATAAACTGAACGTTGGTGATCAATGAAATTGATGTATTTTTGATAAGGCTTACACGCATTAGCAAGAGGATAAAAGAACTAGAAGATAAATAAAATTATTTATTCTGTCAATTTTGTAATAATTAGCAACGGCGCCATGAGAGTCCGCATTGTAGTTTAAACGAACCATCAACACTGTCATTGGTAAGAACTCCATTTCCATTTCCAAAGAGACGGACTTCGGAGTTGATGTTGAGCAGATCATTTCCACTGCAAGAAGAGTAGTAAAGTAAGCCGAGGTTATCACGGATATTATAATCTCCCTTGGATCCAGAAGCAAAGTTGGCTTGGCTGCTCGCCTGGTTCGACTGACCAGAGAAGTAGTAAGTGCCAACATGTTGACCAGTTACTCCACGGTCCAGGTTAGCAAATCCACGATAGTCTACGGTTGCCAGAGCAAACTGATAGCCGCTGGGGTGATGAACTTTAGCATTGATTTGGCAGTTCTTGCGATTTTCCGTGATGGGAACACCATTGCCAATAGATGCCTCAAATTTGTCAAAGATTGCGGTAAAAGTAGTGCGGTCATTACTGACAGCCAAGGATACGCTGCCTTGGGGACAGCCAGTTCCACCATATCTCAAGGACTCGAAGTAGAAGTTACTGGGGGCCTGAGCGGCAACCAGGGCAATGGAAGAAACAAAAGTGACAAGAAGAGATTTCATCATCATAAAAAGTAAAGTTGATCGTAAGAGAGAGCGAGTGTGTGTGGTAGGAAAAGTAGCACTTGGTGAAAAAGGTTGATTTTATACCAATCAACCATCACCCCATAACAATGGGGTAATTTTCGAAAAGTCAAAAGAAAACTATCACGTGTAATCCTCACCTTGCTCTCACTTTCCCATTCAACACTTTTCCAATTGATTTGACATTGTTTTCTGAATAACCCTCCCCCTTTCTGTTTAAATATTCCTTATTGAATAAAATATAATTTGTTGGTGTATTTTCAAGTATGGGGCAAAAAAAATGTATAGTGATAAAATTGTTCATTATTTCTGCCCATGCACAATAATAAATAATCTTGATAATTCTTGCTTCTTCATTTACTGTTAAAAAAGGTGAAAATGAAGAGTGTTTGTGTATTTGCTGGTTCTAGCTCCGCGGTCAATCCCGAATATTTCAAGGCCACTGAGGAATTAGCCATAATTTTGGCTCAACAAGGTTATGACTTGGTTTATGGTATACACTTTTTTTGTAGTGCCCTGGTTTGCTAAGCATTGGTCAATAGGAGGTGGTTCGGGTGGTTTAATGGGAGTTATTGCCAACACTTTCCATAAAGTATATTACCAAAAAGATTGAATTGATCAGGGGAAAAAGAATGGTAGAAGAGTATTGGGGATTATTCCAGAAGCCCTAATTGGTATGTATGACCTGCCACAACTTGAGTTAATGTCTAAAGTGTAGACGTCTCGGGGGTTACGCCGGGAGGAGAACAAATCAGCGTTAAAAGCATGCATGAGAGAAAACACTTGATGAATCAACATGTATATTCTCCTTTGTTCTCATTAACTACTAAAAGAACAAAAGTGTTCTGCCTTTGTTGCCCTTCCAGGAGGTTTTGGAACTATGGAGGAATTAATGGAAATGATAACCTGGTCTCAGCTACAAATCCATCAAAAACCTGTCGTGGTGTTGAACACCTTGGGCTTTTATGATCATTTAAAGGCTTGGATCTTGAAAGCCATAAATGGTATTCTCCTTCCACAAATATCAATAATAATTAATCGAGGCAGAAAAATTCATCAAGGTGGAAAACTTTGTCGCTTTTTGTGATCATCCAAAAGATGTCCTGGAAGCATTCACCAATTTTAAGCCACCAAATAATGTTTATGGCTTGGATTGGAATCCTGAGCTTAATAAAGAAGACTTGGAATAACTTCTTTTTATTCTTATATTCGTGCTTCTTGTTTGGTGTTAAAACTATCATTGAAGTGGTTGTTAGTACGGATAGGCTTGGTGTAGGCCTTATAACGCCCACTCAACAAGGCCTTTTCCACCAAAGCCTCACATTCCAATTTGAACAACTTGGCATTTTCTATATCACAGAATCGCATGGGAAATTTGAAGTATAACCACATATAGAGCAGAATGGATCGATGTTTGGATTCCAATGCTCGAAGATCAGGTGCATAATCCTTGGCTGCTCCGAAATAATCTTTTATAAGAACTGTTCTATTTTCAGAAACCGCCTTGGCAAACTACCCCGCGATTAATATTAACCTTCCATGAATTCATACATCCACCGCAGTTTCTAATACAACTTTATCGTGTGAAGATACCGGTGCGGTTATAATGTTATATCGATCACTGGCTGTAAGGGATATATGATCGATCTTCTTGGCAATCATCTACAACTAATTAACAATTAATGGATGTTGAAACCTTTTGTGTTTCAATGTTGCATAAAAAGTAGTTATCACCCGTACGTGCCATATCAAAGAAAAGTTGCTGTTTTTTTTCCCCAAGTCAAATATAATAATTAAAAATATTACCAATATTGATGAAAATGAACTATTGGGGAATTGAGAAGCAAACTTTTCTAAAGTATTAGTCAATGGTTGTAATCCAGCTTTCTATACACCCCTTATCCATACTTTGCTGATGGAAGTTGAAATTACCTGAAAAGGTTCATGTTTTGATGCCATGGCTCTACGAAGTGTATGAAGATCAAAGTCATAATTCCTACCACACCCACTAAGTACTACTTCAATAAAGTCGAGGCTACGTTGTTACTAAGCCACTATCATATACAGTTTGAAATCTGCCGGCTCTCCCAGCAATTTGGCGAATATGTGCATCAGTTACAGATTTCACCGCTTCCCCATCGAATTTCTCAAAACTACTGAAAATAATCCTTCTTATATTCCTACCACCCACTTCATTAGGTTGAACATGGTGAAAGATGTTACAGGTTTAATCCCATTCCAATGGCATCAGTAGCAACTAGAACAGGATTTATCGATTGGTTAAACAGCTTAGCCTGTTCAGCTCGAATTTCTTATCTTCATCAAATGGGGGAAAATTAATGAAGGAATACCTGGAGGAAGTGCACCATAAATAATAGAACATTTCTTCTTTGTCATCATTTCAATGTTTTTTCTAATGGAAAAACACTCTTTCCTAGAAAATGCAACTATACAGTCTCCTGGTTCAACTTTGCTGAAATCTCCATTTAAAGCTTTATCAGATACGGCCAACGGGCTTAATCGTTCATAATGTCGCACCTAAGCAGTAATCGCCAAAGTGATAAACTTGTCCTTTCCCTTAATTTACCTCAACTTTTTCATCCATAGTGTCACAAATACGTTCAACTATATCTATGCTGGATGGTTCACCACAGAGATGCAATTCACGAGCTCGCAAACCAAGCAAGGCCAAAGTCCATGCCCAACCTCTCAATCGATCCTGCAACATTTGAATCTCATCCAAAACTGCCACATCGACCTGTCTTCCAAAATCGGCCATTTCCACTGTGCAAGAGACGAGGGGAGCAGATTTACCATCAAGAAAAACCTCTCTTCGTTCTTCCCCAGTCAAGAGGTCACAAGGAATATTCTGAGCATTGAATCTTTGGAAGATTTCATGTGCCAATAATCTCAAGGGGCCACAGTACATTCCTGATGTAGCTTCTTGAAGTTGCTTGAGGGCTTGATAAGTTTTTCCTGAATTAGTTGGACCAACATGCAAAATAATCTTTCTGGTTCATCTCAGCTTTCTTTCTTGGGGTAAAATTACAAACCTGTTTAATGATCTAGCAGTTGAAAACCATTCATGCGGATAACGAAGGTCACAAAGAGAAGAGATTTCATCCAATCTAGCCTTTACTTTGGGATCGGAGTTATTACCAATAAACTGCATAAATTCTCGCAGTAAAACTCCTTCAAAAACACCTACGGAATTTATGAATTTGCATAACCATTAGACCAACTTGATTGATTATCTTGTAAAAATAGCCGACCCAACTTTTCCAACCCAAATCCTTCATTCACGCTTTGACCTTTTAGTAATGCTGAGGCAAACTGTTGACTAAGGGCGGTAAATTGGTTGGAAGGAATGCCCAGGAGCTTGGCTCGGCTTTTCAAAGAATACTGATTAGGAAATTCAGCAACCGCTTTTCTAATAGCTAGGAAGTTTTAAGGTAGCCTGGAGGGAGTTACATTTAAGTTGACGTGCTGCAGGCTGAACAGAAAGTGGGACTGAAAATCGCACATTATGTTTCTTTGAACTCCCTCCTACTCTCAAGACCAGAGTAGAAGTATGGAATGCTCGTTGATACCACCTTCTATAAGAGAGCATTTACCCAGTGGATGCACGTGATGTCAGAATTTGCATACTGCGCCAATTAAGGTTTCCTGAATCAATTGGATTAAATTAAAAATAATGCCAGGTCCTGGTAAGATAGAAATGGGGAAGCGTGTGTGTGTAAGAGGGAGAGAGGCGTAGTGTTATTAAAGAGTGATGATAAACATATGGTTCAATAAAAGAGAGAACGAGCTTTATTAGCTTTCCAACCAAATCATGTATTTTTTTGTAAGCGGCCAAGTAATTGAGACAGATCTTCTCTACTTGCCTATCAGATCTGGAGTAACAACACGCTTACTACTAGGGAATATTTCCCAGTCTAATCTTGAATCCAATCCCTTATTAATCGAATATCCAATAATCAGGCATTCGCAATGACTGTAATCTGAAGGGTAATCTTTCTCCTTGATTAGTTTTCAAGTGCAGCATTGGCTTTACTTTCCAGTTCAGATGTTGTTCTCGAATGCTTTGTCTTGATGCAAAAGGCTTTTCTCAGCGAACGAATTTCAAACAGTATACTATAACTAGATTGATAACCTCCTTTTTTGTTGGAAAAAAATATCACATCATCGTTTTCTAAAAAGAGAACACGGAGGAATGACGAGAGAGTTGCATAATATGTTTTTTCAAACAAGTAAACAGAATCGATATCTTCATTCTTGAAATCAAAGCTTGAAAAAGAGGATACAAGGTACTTTTGCAGAAACTCCTTAATGAGGTCAATATCACTTGGATCTGCAGATAAGGCTCGATAAACATCTTGTTGAATGTTACTGTAATCTGCAGTTTTAGTGAAAAGCCTGATAAATCCTTCCTGCCATTTTATCTTGATCTCCTTGTTTGGTATATAGACTCTTGTATTTACCCTTTTTTTCAAGTATCTTTTTGTACGATTGCAGCACAACAAACCATTCGAGATAAGGAGAGTAAAGGTATTGTCAAGGCTGAAAGGTTTTTCTGAATAATTCATGCCTGAAAATGAACTAGTGAAATAAACTGGTTTATCTTCAGTAATTATACTTGATATATAATCAACCTTGGAAGGGAAAAAAGGCTCTAACAAACTGCTTAGCGTACCCAATGGCGAAGAATCGACCCAGTAAGGCCCAAATTTCTTTGATTCAAAGTACCAGCACAAGAATGACCACGGGTTGATAATTGAGTGGTTCCCAATACCATAGCCATACCATTTTAACAACTCTTTCAAGTCCTTTTCAACATCAGCATCAATTGTATCAACATTATTATTCCCATTATGAGTCTTGATAAATTCCAGCACCTCATCCTCAGTAAAGCCAAAAGTAGATAATGACGCTCTGTAATCATTCATAAAGAAAGATTCATGGATCAAAGAAATAACATCAACGACACCCATAAGGCACACCTTTTTAGTGTAACTCAATCCTTCAAAATAGAAAGGTTTAAAGAATCGGATTGCGTTGTCATAATAACCGTTTTTATAGGCCTCAGTTAAAGGTACATCGTAATCGTCGATGAGGACAATAGCACTTCTGTGGTAAAACTTTACAAGCGACTTTGATAGGCGACTAAGGAAAGTAGATTTAAAGGAGGACGGTTTGCTTGAATCAAGCTCGCTAAAACCATGCTTAATATCCTGTTCAAGCTGCAAAAGCGTGTCTTGCATTCTTTTCTTGCAATTAAGCAACATTTCTTTCCAGGTTTCCCCTTTGCAATCTGTAAAACTCAAGTAAATAACAGGCCAATGTCCACAGTGTCCTTTAACAAAGGACTCGTGTTCAGGTTTACTGATTTCAAAGCGAGCAAACTTTGAAGGATCTGCTCCGTTCGATAAAAAGGAACGCAGCATCGAAAGAATAGTACTCTTGCCAAATTTTGGAGGTTGTAGAATATTATGCACATGGTTACCACCAATGGCCATGAACTCTTTGATAAAAAGAGTTTTATCAACGAAATAAAGATCTTTCTTGATGATCTCATCAAAATCTGATATTCCCAAAACAGTATTGTCGTTTTTCATGATAGAACGCTAACTGCGGTGGGGACGTTGATTGCGGATCTCGACTTAGGGTATTTCCACGGTTTGAGTTTTTACCGAGGTTTTTTCGGTTGTGTTGTGTTTCAAACATGTTACGCTCTACCAGGATTTTTTCTCGATATGCCCACAACAACAATCTGGCAGTAATGTTCCAACCGTTATCAATCTAAATTACTTAGGCTTTAAAAACTCGAGCATTGGCCACTAGCGCCGAGAAAACATACAACTTTACTCTTCCCGATGATTCGTTCGAAGCCTTTAAATGCGACACTCCCTCGCTTGAAACTTCCATCTCTGGTGCCGAGCTATTGAACCTGTACCGAAGAATGTTGGTGGTTCGACGCATGGAGATGGCTGCAGATGCTCTATACAAGTCCAAGTTGATTCGAGGTTTCTGTCATCTTTGTACAGGACAAGTATGTTGCCAAAAACAATGAATCAATTAAAACCACTTTTGTGTAGGAAGCCATCCCAGTGGGCATTGAAGCTGCCATATCCAAGGAAGATCTCTTGATAACTGCTTATCGTTGCCATGGTTTTGCGTATTGCCGCGGTGGAACGGTGAAATCGGTCATTTCAGAACTACTGGGCAGAGAAACCGGCATGGCCAAAGGAAAGGGCGGTAGTATGCACGTTTTTACGGAAAACTTTTTTGGCGGTAATGGCATTGTTGGTGCTCAAGTTCCAGTTGGGGCTGGTTTGGCTTTTACGTTGAAATATCAGGAAAAGCCAGCAATTGCTATTTCTCTCTTCGGAGATGGTGCTTCTAACCAAGGCCAGGTCTTTGAAGCCTTTAACATGGCGAAACTATGGCAACTCCCAGCGATTTTCATCTGTGAAAACAACAAATATGGCATGGGAACTTCTGCAGCTCGCTCATCCGCCTCTACTGACTACTTCAAACGTGGTGATTATATCCCGGGATTACGAGTAAATGGCATGGACATTCTTGCTGTTAAAAAAAGCTTGGAATATGCCAAGGCTTGGGCTCTGCAAGGAAATGGTCCCATGGTCATGGAAATGGTGACTTATCGTTATGGTGGACATTCCATGTCAGATCCTGGCACGACTTACCGTACCAGAGAAGAAATTCAACACATGAGAAGCCAGAATGACCCCATTACTGGACTCCGCCAACGCATGCTTGACAACGGAGTGGTTAATGATGAATATTTCAAGGATTTGGAGAAGGAAGTGCGCAAGGAAGTGGATCATGCCGTTTCCGAAGCCAAAGAGAGTCATGAGCCACAAGAGAAGGAATTGTGGAGTGATGTTTACGTAGTGGGATCTGAGCCCAAATCATTGAGAGGCCGAGTACCAGAAGAAACCAAGTTTTATAATTAAAATCTTTTCCAATCCAGAGCTATTAATATTCGTTTTCAACAAACACACACACACATTTGCACAGAGACAAAAAAGAGAAACTAATAGAGACATCCGCCGATTTGTTCAGTCCAAACGTCAATCTTGTCATCTTGTTGCATATCCAACTAAGACGGGTCGAATGTCAATTAACCGGTAAATTGTGCAAATTACCTCTTCGGGGGTATGATCTTCGCGAATCCGCTCACCATCAAAGGTAAATTTACAATGTTTGATATTTTTGCCTTCTCTGGCACAATACGATTCCATCAATTTCTTTAGCTTGGTAGAACGCTTTAACCTAAACGTCATTTCCGTTCCATCCTAATTTCCTTATTTACGTTTTCCTATTAATCCTACCTGAGATAAAACACGGATATTTATTTGATCTCCAGGTCCAGGTTGTTGAGAAGAGTTTTCGGGCTTATTTGCAGAACCAGAAGAATTCTCGGGCTTAATGGTGGTAGTAGTGATGGTGTCTTCATCTCCCCCACCAGTTGTATCGACTTTTTTTCCTTCCATGAAAAATCACGAGTTTTTATTATTATTTCATAGAGCGCTCTCTCGCTGTGATCTGGGTAACACAGAAAGTTTTATTAAGAAAGAACATCCCTCTTTTCCAATGTTTTTCTAATCCCCGTATAAAAAAGAAGGGTTGTGTAGTTACTTCTTCTGGCCATAGGGAAGATCAGGAAAGCATGAAGCAAGTTCGAAATACAATTCACTCACTTCTAGATCAACCAATTTTTATCATTCCAGAGTTCAGGCCTGGTTCGATCTATGAAAATCATTTTGAAAAAAAAATGAGTAATCACGCCACACTTCTTTCCCTGTAATTGAAGAAACTGGTTCTCTCAATACAAAAATATTTGAAAACATAAACTGTTTATAGTAACTAGGAATAATAACACCTTTCTCACAACTTACATGACTCTCTCTCTCTCTCTTAAATTAACCCTGTTAACTTAAATATTAATTATACAGTCTCCTCTTGATCGATAGCGCTTAATAGTAAAGAGAGTCCAGATGAAGTTCCAAAAGTCGATTTCACCAATCCGTCCCTTGACTTTTTCAACTTCTTCGTCCTCACACCTTTAGTAACAGTTGCTTCTTCATTTTTAGAACCTCTTTTCTTACTAACTTGCCCTTCAACCGTATTTGGACATAGAAGGGATTCTATGTTCCTTGCTTGCCTCCTCCGCTGCTCTCCCTGTTCAGGAAGATTTTGAGGAGCAGCAGTATCCTGTCGAGCTGGTTCTAGAGTAATTTACATCAATGTTTAACCCTCAATTAATACCTTTGCCCAATGGTGATGCATCACAATCGAGTCCAGAAAAATGTGACTACCAAAAAGTTAGTGTCTTCCACTATGACAAATTTCGTACCGATTGGATCGAATGCTCAATCTCCTTCACTTCTCTACTCTGCTATACAGGAGTTAATTAATACCAATCGATAAATATTATAATACCATCGGGGAAACAGTCACATCTCTAGGATTATTTGTTAATAAGCGCTATATCGATTGAAAGAGTTACCTTTTGGACAAACTAGGATTCATTAAATTCCCCATGTTTTTACCAGACAAGCAATTTACTTTATCTGGGCGTTCTAACTCATTGAGGCCTTCTTCAAATTCGTGTCGTCCTTGAGGGTGAAAATTCTTGTCAGTTTGTTGGAGATCTGAAATCTGGGAATTCTGCTAATCGAGACTCGGTTAAATCGGGAAACAAACGGTAGAAAATTACCTTTCCTGCTAGTTTTTCGGCGTTGGTGGTTATACGTTTGCGGCGGACTAGTCCTTTGATTCGGAAAACCTAGGAATTGTCAAATCCTATAATCTCCCAGAACCTTACTTCATATGGCAGCTTTGGTTTTCTTACTACTCTGGATTCAATTTTATTCAGTTTTTCCCATTTCTTTTGCTCTTTCTCTGTGAGAAACCTCGCTTCTCGAAGGTCGGCTGAAATGGGTCTGGGGAAGAATCGCTGATAACATTGAATCTGAAAATGAGGAACTGTGACTTACCTGCGCGTGTCCATAGCATTCAAGAGGTATTAGAGGTGGAAAGAAGGGGAAAGCATGTGTTGTTTCCCCAGGATAGCCCGGATATGTGTTGTACGCGACCGGATTGACGGAAGGCAATGAATTGGAGCTCATTGGTGGGTTTTCAAATTGCCGCAAACTGGATTTTAGGTACTGTAGATGATCTTCCCAACGATCCCTTGGATTGTTCGATCCAGTCATCTAAAAGCACCAGTTTAGCACGTATTTGGAAATCATTTTTACCTTTTCACTTGATCAAGATTATTTTGGATTCGCTCACAAGATATTTTAGCCCTCGACGTGAATGGAAAGCTGATTTGTTAAAATGGTAGATCGAGTTGTGGTCAAGCCCTGTAACTGTCTGTTCAAAGAAGAGAGAAGAAAAGAATGGCTGCTTTACCCGTTCAGATGTGAGAAATTACGCATAAACTTCACTTAATTCCCTTTACGGTAATGAGTACCAGGGCTGGCATGGATTCGTTGAAGTTAGTAATATTGGTGACGTAATATATTGCACGTTGGTTCAAAGAGTAACCGTCATTGGTTGCGTTTAGGATAAAAATGGTCAAAATTGTTTTGCCTCGTAGTGACGAGCGGCACGGAAAATTGTATTATCGACGGTGATTTGCTGATGGCACTAGCAAGGAAAAACCTATCAGTGGATTTGATAAAAATAGGTTTCAATGCCCGATTTGTGCTAATTTCACCTGTTTAACAAATTTTAATTCAATTTAATTCTTATTTGGGCATTTCCTTCCTTTTGGATCCGAGTAACTTTCCTTAGCAGTGCAAATCATTGGAGAAAAAATTATATTAGTACTGATTATGCTGTATTAGCATAGTCCTCGGGTTTTCCAGATTCGGTCGGTTTCTGCTCAGGATGTCCCAGCTTGGAATGACGGTATCCATACCCAAAGTAGATTACTAACCCCAACGCCATCCATATTGCAAGTCGAATAATACTAGGGATAGTTGCAGTTGCGACCAAACCAGCACTACAAATCGCTCCAAACAACGGAATTACCCAGGCTCCAAGTGGGACTTTAAACTTCCTAGGCGCATCTGGACGTTTCACCCTGAGAATAATGACGCCAAGATTCACCAAGAAAAACGCAAAAAGGGTGCCTATGGAAGTCATTTCTCCCAATACATCAATTGGCAAAAGTCCAGCCGCAATAGCGCAAAACGTTCCGGTAAGAATGGTGCTGACCCAGGGAGTCTTGAAGCGGGGATGAACCACGGTGGCCCATTTCGGGAACAATCCATCCTCAGCCATGGAATAGAAAATACGTGGTTGTCCCATCAGCGTGATCAAAATAACGCTAGATAATCCTGCAATAGCACCAATTTCCACAATAATGCTCAACCAAGTCCATCCAACGCTGTCTACGACTTTAGACAAGGGAAATGCACCATCAAGCTTGGTGTAACTCAGAACACCAGTCATGACCATGCACACTGCAAGATACAACACCGTACAGATAGTAAGCGATCCAATAATTCCAATGGGCAGATCACGCTGAGGGTTTTTAGCTTCCTGAGCAGTCGTGGAAATAGCATCAAAGCCAATGTAAGCAAAGAAGACAGTCGTAGCTCCTTGGAAAATACCAGATACACCAAATTTACCGAAAGTTCCTTCATTAGGAGGAATGAATGGAACCCAGTTGCTTGGATCTACCTTTGGAATCAAAGCAAAGATGAAAAGCAACACAACGATGACTTTGATAACGACAATTACGGCATTTACGCGAGCACTTTCTTTAATTCCTACAATCAACAAGATGGTGGTAAGTATAGTAATAAAGATCGCAGGAACGTTAACTCCTCCGAGTGGATTAACCTCAAAAGCTTGAGTTTTGGTATTGAATACTAATGCAGCATCAGTAAATCTCTTGAATGTATCACTTGTCTCCTTGGTTCCAGTAATGTGCTTAAAGAAGTTCACAGTGTAACCTCCCCAACCTACAGCTACCGTAGCAGCGCCAATCATGTATTCAAGAATTAAATCCCATCCAATAATCCAAGCTACTAGTTCACCCATAGTAGCGTAAGCGTAAGTGTAAGCAGAACCGGAGATGGGTATCATGCTCGAAAGCTCAGCATAGGAAAGAGCAGCGGTTGCAGCAGCGAGCCCAGAGATAACGAAAGAGAGGATAATGGCGGGACCAGCAAAGTTATGCGCCGCAGTTCCAGTAAGGACAAAGATACCACTACCAATAGTAGCACCAATGCCCATTAGCACGAGGTCGGTGGCAGTAAGTGTTCGTTTAAGACTAGATTTTTCGGATTGCTCATGCAGAGCCTCGAGATTTTTGGTAGCGAAAAGCCTCCTGACGATACTCATATTCGTAAAAAAACGTTAAGAAAGAAGGGGGGAAAAAAAGAAAGGAGAGAAAGTTTTGTTTCAACACGTGGAATATTTGCTGTTATATTATTGGGGTTATTTTTGTAGAAGCTGGTGGGGCGAGCAGTGTTTTGGGAAGGAAAATGGCCACGCGTGCTGAAAGACATTCCCACATTGAATTTGTGAAACTTTTGGCTCTTATTGGCTCATTCTGCAAATTATTGTCATTGTTCATAACATCAGGGGTTTTCTTTGCGTTGCTAGTTAATGTTGCAGTGACGCTGAAAAATTAATTTTCTGGCCATGTGATAAATTCAGCCTTTTTGCCGTTGTTTCCATTGATCAAAATCTCCAAAAACCCCAAAGAGAGCATAAATTTTCTATTGTGCTAGGGAAAGTGATAAAACATAATCATATCGTCAGTAATCTCAAATGAAACTAATTAATTATTATAATTAAAACCCCATATTGGATGTTTTAACGGGTTAAAGTTGGCCAATAATTTGGTAAATAACAACCATGGATGCTGATCTGGCCCTCAAAATGAAAACTCTTTTATTTGAACCTTTATTCCACACTCCACAATATTTATTAATATTCGGACCATTAAAGAATTTTGTGATAACAATGTTTCTTGTTGAAATTATTTCGACGTGGTTCATTCAATTTTAAAATTCATATGTTCATCAACTTTCTTAATCAAAACAAAACAACGTGGAGCTGCCGAGGTTAAAAAATAAGATATAGAGCTATCTGCCTTCAACAATTTATTATAAGTCGAATTGAATCCAATTGGTTAATAAAGTTGTTGATGAATAAGTAATTTCTCCTTTTCCTTATCACCCTTTTTTTACGAAACTTAAGAGCCTTGATTTTTTCCCACCGGTATCAGGACCGAGTCCTGAGAAATTTTGAAAAGCAAGAGTGGAAAGAGAGTAGTTTGTGAAAAGGAAAAGATTTATTGATGGTCTTGAAAAAGGTTCAAAGTTAGGCTTTAAAACCTAAGCACGAACTTGCAAACTGTAATCGTGCTTTCGTATGGTTTGCAAGCGAGGGAGAGTTAAAAGATAGGGAGAAAATATATTGTCAGGTTTTTGAAGGCCTGACGAAATCCTTTTAGGCTTATGTGAGAAAGAGGGGAGGATAACCGAAGTGGTGTGAACTGTTGTTGGAACTTTAATTATTGCTAGAATTATTGCAATGAGATTAATTGACTTAGCTTTTGTGATGTCATAGCAAAGCTTACAAATAATATATTTGCGAAAGTTTTGATGAATTTAATAAAGAATAACCTTTTAAGACTAAAAAGATCTTCTTTCCCCTATTGCTCTCCTTCACCTTTAAAACAGTGATATTCTCCCCCGCGCGCACGCTATAACAACATGAACCACTCAGGAAGGTAGAGAGAGGAGTGGAAAGAAGGATTCACACAAGAGTGTTGGGGTAAAAGAATTACATTATTACATAGAGGGAGATGGAGGTCAATTTATCCTCCACCCCTGTTAACTCTACATCCAATCATTACAGCTTACTACGTCCCCTTTCCACATGGTCTCCTAAGTCATTAGATCAAATCGTAAGCTGATTTCCTTCCATCATCTTCCACGGGATTCCATCACATGTTCCATCGGTCATCTGATCAATCCTTCACATGATCGTCCATCCACATGATCACTCCACAAATTATTCTCTCCAAATAATTATTTTTGTGAGGAATTAAATAATTCTCAAGTTAACACATTAATTTTATTATTTAGTGGAA
>QZWR01000108.1:0-39967 GCA_004114325.1 Zoophagus insidians
AAAATAATTGAAAATAATAATTATTAAAATTATTATTATTCAGTTATAATATCCTAGTCCTCACATTGACAACACTTATTCTCTGTTGGTGCTGTTATTCCAAAACTTTTGTTTGCTTGAATCTCTTCCTTTGTTTAACCTTATAGTCGACGGACTTGTTCTGTAAAAGTAGTGTTTATTAAATCTTTTATGGTCACGAAACGTGACAAAATGAAAGGGGAATAAAATGTTCCTTATTCTAATTAAATTCAATCATTTTTTGCCACCACCAAACCCAACACAGAGGACTCAACAATAGTACACTCTTTTACATAATTTTTTCTAATTTATTTCACTTTCAGCGATTCAAGTTGTTGTTATTTTTAATAATCCCTGATTTATTTTCAAAAAACAAAATATTTTGCACGTGAATTTTTACACCTAAACCCCCTCCCCCTAAAGAACTAACGATGGTACGATTTTTTCCCTTGGCTCTCCTCATCACTCTGCTCCCCCTCTCAATTTTATGCTACACAGGCGATATTAGAATAAAAGAAATTCACCAGAGAAAGTTAAGGCAGCGTGGTCATGTTAATGACGCTCCTTATCCTGATCTTTGGTTTGAACAACCATTAGACCATTTTGACAAGCAAAATTCAAAAACATTCAAGAATCGTTATTACTTGGTAGACACTTACTACAAGCCAGGTGGTCCTGTAATCCTTTACAATGCTGGAGAAGGACCTTTAAGCTTCTGGGCCATATCTGGAAATTTAGTGAAGGTTGCCAATGAAACCGGTGCTTTGATAGTAGCTATGGAACATCGCTATTATGGGAAATCAATCCCAGTTTCCGACTTTTCAGCCAAGAACATGCAGTATCTTACAGTGGAACAAGCCTTAGCTGATATGGCCCACTTTATCAGGGTTTTCCAACTGCCAGAGAAGTTCAAGACAAAATTAAATGCAAACACTCTTTGGATAACCATGGGTGGATCATATCCTGGTTGTTTGGCTGCTTGGATGCGAAAAGTTTACCCTCGATATGTTTTTGCCGCCTATTCCTCATCTGCTCCAGTAAGAGCAAAGTTGGATTTCTTTGAATACGATATTGCTATTCAAGACTCTCTCCCAGCACCTGTTGTTGAGAGTCTTTCCACGGCCATAGAACGAATTGACGAAATCATGGATAGAAATGACGAAATGGAAATTGCTCAGTTAAAAGACAAATTTGGGTTGGGCCAATTGAAGTACAAGGAAGTGTTTGCTTCTATACTCTCAGATCCTCTTTCTTATTCAACCCAATATGGCGATATTGACACTATCGCAAAATTTTTGAAAACTCCCAAGTTGAACAAAGATGATCCAGAAAAAAGTATTAGTGATATTTTGAATCATTATGGAGGAATTCTTAAAGAATATATTGTTGAAAATAACATTACTGTTGCTGATTATAACAATGAAACTATCAGCGATAGGATCGAAGATAACCCCGGAAGCTCTCGTCAATGGTACTGGCAAACTTGCACTCAGTTTGGATTTTGGCAAATCGCTCCTCCCAAGCCTCTCCGCGCTTTGCGGTCAAAGTATATCAACATGACACTTTACGAAGATGGTTGCCGTGAAGTATTTGGAAAAAACAATGTTCCTGATCATGCCAATTATAACAAGATAAATCGAATGTATGGATCTGACAAGAAGAGCAATCCCAGGACATTTTTCATCAATGGAGAATACGATCCTTGGCGCCGACTGAGTGTAAGCGCTCCAGGTTCAAGAAGAAAGAGTACACCTGAAATTCCGATTGCTGTGGTTAAGGGTGGATACCATTGTGATGACATGGGCAGAGATTCTAGTTCGGACAATAAAAATCTCACCAACACCAGAATTCTTATCCGCAAGACTTTCAAGAAGTGGGTTAAAGAATTCGTGCCGATGCCAGATCCCAGTATGAGCAACATGCTGAATACCAGGAAGCCAAGTGAAAAACAATAGACGAAACTTTTTCAAGACATTTTGCTGTTTCCAACAAGAAACACCGTTTTTGATTGTCACTTTTATTTTTATGGAGCAGAGTTTAAAACCTGAACACATCCCAATTGACAATTTACTTCCAAAGGCTCTGGATTGGGCATTTGGCCATGGTATAGTTATTTATCCTTCGGGTCATTCCGACTCTTCAAGAGGCAAAGTAACTCATCTTCCATTTTCTTTGCTTCCGAGTCCATATCCCCAATCCGCATTTGAACATGCCTTGCGCTTACAACCGTTGTTCAACCAGCTTATGGATAAAGTGGCAAGGAATGAGGCCTTTATGGAAGAATGTCTCAAAGAGTACGCTTTCTTTACTTGGGATTAACTTTTAGCATTATTACTACGGATGAATTTACCGCGAATCTTTATAATATTTGGTTAAAACTCCGTCATTTGCCAGATTACAATGTATCATTTTTCACCCTGGGTCTTCTAATACCAGCAATTAGAAAAACTGCGTTGGAATGTATCGTAGTGACTACATGTTGCACTCTTCCGAGGAAGCAAGTGGTGAATTCCCTTCCTTATACCAAGTGGAATTCAATACATTTTCGGCTGGTTTTGCAAACATGGCAGAAAAGGTAGAATCTTTACATCGGTATGCTCTTTGTATGTTCTTCAGCCGTGTAATTTTGGGGACAAAAGGTTTTTATCACACAGATATATGGAATATAATGAAGAATTGGCTCTTATTCATCAAAAGCAACAATTATTGTCACTAAATCAACCTTTAAATGGCTTCATTGATTGTATGATTCAGGCAAATCAGCTTTATGGTCGTGAAAAGTATCCCTACCGCTAAAGCATCCTATTAATGTCTTTGTATGTGTATAGCGTGGTGATACTTTTGGTCATTCAAAAAAATGAAAGAAACGTGTTTGATCGTGAGGGCCTTGTGTATGGATTATTCAAAAAGTATGTTTTTTCCCCCCAAGTTTGATGTCTTGATGAGTATGATTAAAGAGCTGGTATAAAGTGTATCCATCATACGCTTGAGGAAATTGCTCAAATTGCTCAAGTTGTAGGAAATGATCGTCGATTATACATGTAAGCAGTGGCGGGATTACAACTTGGTAATTTTGGTAATAGAAAAAATCAAGAAGTTTCAGTTGTTTACTTTCGCGCTGGTTATACCCCAACGGATTATCCAACACAACAGGTATTTTTTTGAAAGAATCCATTTTTTGAATTGGAGGTTGTTTAGGAATGGCATGCTCGGGAGTTGTTGGATACTAGTGTTGCTATCAAAGTTCCCAATATTGCTTACCATCTCAGCGGTTGTAAAAAGGTTCAACAAGTCTTGGCTCAACCAGGAGTACTGGAAAAGTAGTAATATTGAATAAGGATTTAACATTTAGGTTTATGGATAAGAGCGATGATGTAAAGATTTTACGTTCTTGTTTCACTGGTCTATATTCGCTGGATCGTAGGCTGCCAGAAACTGCAGGTATTATCGAAAAAGCCTTGAAAAATCCCGGAAATTATGTAATGAAGCCGCAAAGAGAAGGTGGTGGGTTTAATCTCTTTGGCGAGGATATTAGTCGTTCCTTGGTAGAAATGGACGATGCAGAACTTGCTGGATATATCCTTATGGATTTAATTAGGCCTAAACCTATCGATGCTTACTTGTTGGTTGAAGGAAAGTGTGAAAAGGTCAAGGGAATTAATGAATTGGGCATTTTTGGTGCCTGGATTAGGTAAAGATATTCGACCCTTTTTTAATTATTATTGCCTATAGAAAAGACGAAGAGGTCATTTTGAATAAAGCCACGGGATATTTGCTTCGTACCAAGGCAGAAGGAGTGGGAGAAGGAGGAGTTGCTGCAGGATATGCCGTTTTAAATAGTATTTATTTGGAATAATAAAGCTTGAAAGTCATGATTGATATAAAATACATATCGTTTATTATTTACATAATCGCACACGCTTTCTTTCACTGCTTGCTCATACTCGCGTTCTTAGAAATACCGCATTTTGTAACCATTTACGCCAAGCAAGAATTCTGAATAGAAGTGGCCTTAAGTGAGCATGATAGGATGAATTAACGGTAGAAAAGAGCCACTCCCATTGTTGGTAACAATCAGAGGCCAAGAATCCTAAACCTTGATTCATGATATCGACATATTGAAAGGCCATGTCGATTAGGTCCAGCATTGCATAAAACCAAGGATGATTCTCTAAAATTTCATCATTTTCTCCTGCTGCGTCCATAGTAGCGGTGTTGGGTGAGATGGATGATTGGAAATAGGCTTCTTTAATGTATAGCATTGGTTTTTCGGCATAAAACTTTACTTGATTATACCGTTGATGCTTCTCTTTCAAGGTCAGCCTGGAAGAAACCGTCCTGAATTTAGCATAAAGTTCAACATATCTTTCCCATCCTAAACGTTCTGTCCTGCCTTCCAGGTTGATTCTAGGAATGGGAACTTTTTCTTGGGTTATATCTTCAGAACGCCAATCTGGTGAGCAATCATGCATGTAATTCCAAACTGGATAAATCTAAGGGGTGTGATTAGGAGTTTTAAAAAGAGTATCCTACCGTAAGGCCAAGAAACATCAACAAAGTCAAAGTCAAGATTGCCAAGAAAAAAAGTCTATTTGTCAAGGCAACCTTTCTAAGAATGAGGTTTTCGTGCTTGGCCAGGTAGATTAAAGCTGCTAATTTGCGAGGATCTACGAGGTCCAAATCTCTCAAGGTCAAACAAGTTATTTTTTGACAAAAGGACCTCTTGATGCAACTAGACAATTCCAAGGAGGCGCGTTCTAAAACGCTGTAACTATGTCGTGGGCTTATCATATCATTAAAAAAGACAACACAAGTAGGAACATGTTCAGATATTTCCCCTATCAAGGATGACCTTGTCATCAATGAAGGAATATTTGAGGAAGTAACGCTATAAATGCAAAAATCGGCCCTTTTCAACTCTGCCTGGTTGGGTAAGGAGCAAGTTCTCAATCTTAGGGTTTGGAAATGATTTCCAGTTTTTAGGCTCAACTCATTGCCAGAATCATGCACAATAACACAATTTGACGCGCAATTCAACTCTGTGCCTTGTACCAAGGCGCGTAAAAAAATGGTCAACAATTGAAATTTCAATTCTTGCAAAATTTCATCTCCAACCAACAGTATCACCACTTCATCGCAATTTCTCAAAAAATTAGTAGCGACTTTGGTCAATTCAACAGGTTGCCATTTAGCAATAGATTCTCTACGAATACATTCCAGTGTTTTTTTTTCGCCGGGAGGAGTATCAGACAAGACATCCTCAAGACAAAGACTTTCTGTTTCAAGCTCATCGCTGGTAAGATCTTGTAAAGAGTATTCAACAGTAAGGTCTTCCAATTCCGTAATGGACGAGGATTCAGCCTGCACGTTCTGTCCAGCTGATTCCAACAAGTCACTGGGCATGGAACACTAGACACCCATTATGTTTGGCACCGTTTGAAGAGTTGACAAAAAACCTTCAAGTAATCGTCGTCGGAGAATCCCGAGGTGTTTGAGTTTTCAGGAATGTCTGGTTTTGGAAGGGGGCTGGAGTGATTATGGTTGGGAGAAGAGGAGTTTGAGGGCGATAGAAACGCGTCTTCAGGGAGAACAAATTCATATTCCTTGCTGATATCCTCAGTTGTCATTTATCGGTGGACTCCAAAAGCAACGAGATTTTTTGATTTGAAGGGCGGAAAAACAAAGAGAAAAAAAGCCAATTTACACAAAATTAATCGGGGACTGTCTTTCCCTCAATAAAACAGAAGAAAGCTTATCCCACTAGCAAGCATAGCAAGAAAATATTCTTGTGCATATAACTCACAAGAAAGAACAAAGTTGTGGAAGCTACCACTATCAATAGAAGGATCCACAACAATATGTTTATTGAAAGCAGGTAGAATGCAGAAAGATTTCCCGCTTTCTGCGAGACATCTGCGTGACATTGAAAAAAACAATTTACTTTTTGAATAATTTTGTGTTTGAGGATAGACCAACTAAAAAAGTGAGAGAATGGCAGAACAAATCACCACGTTGGGAGACATATCTCCTGAAATCTCCACCGAAGAAAACATCTTTTGCTGTCCTATAGATCGAGCCCTACGAGATGGTTCACTAAAGATTTGGTTGCCTGCAGCCATCAAGGTTCAAGATAGCAACTCGAAAATCTACATTTCTTATACTATTCGGTTTGGCGTAAGAATATCTTGCCTTGATAAAAAGAGTTAAGGGGTGGAAGGGTAGAATACTGAGCTGAAACGAAGATACTCCGAATTTGCTGCCTTGCGGGAAATCCTTGTTAGGAAATACCCAGTGGTAATAATTCCACCCGTACCAGAAAAACATTCCATTGGTAAGTTAACTCCTTGAATAATTGGCCTTGAATATGGAGCCCAAATAGCCAGCCATATTGCAGATTATGCAACTTTACAAGGACAGAGATCCAAGGAAGATCCTTCATTGATGGAACGAAGAAAACGACTACTGGCTCGCTTTTTAATGAGAGTGGCAAAACATCCCATCTTAAGCACAGATCATTTGGTACATTTATTCCTTGATCCTGAGGTCAATGTGGTAAGTGTTTCCCCCCCCCCCAAGAGATATAATATTGGTTGGAATCGATGGTAGGTTACTGATATATTACAAAACGAGGCAGTGCTTCAACTTCCCAAAAATCCAGCCTCCATAGCTCCAGGAAGTGCCAAAAATGCAGAACAAAATGGCCATACGAGAGCGGATTTATTAGCAAGCACACTTCCACCCTTTCCTGTTCCAAGTCCCAAACGGCCGTTGAAGCATCCAGATTTGTATTTTGAAGAGAGAGAAACCTTTGTGGATAATTGGAGAGCCAAGGTTAGGGAAAATGAACAATGCCAAAAACGAATAGCAAAGAAATATTTTGGTTTTGTGTTTTTAATTATCCAAGTGAGAATTGACGCTTTTATTAGAATTATCTTCTTGTCATGCTCAAGCCGGGGCCATTTATAACGGATTTAGCTTAACTGAAGGAGAAGGGGTTTTAGCACCACTATTGGAAAAGATTGGACAAGCTGAAGATTGTGCCTTTTTAGCCACCAATGCCATGGTTTATTAGTTTTAGCCTAAAAAGGGCAAAATACTAAAAAGGAAATTAGGTTGCTTCACTTGAGGCGACGGTTGAAGAACCGCTTCATGAAGTGGAACGTTATGCAGCTGGTTCCAAGGAAATATTGACTTATCGGAGAGTTCGTCACCTTCAAATGGAGATTATTGAAGATCAGCTAAAGCGTAAGGAAAAACACTTGGGGGATTTACTCAAAGCTGGTCCTCCGCTAAAGATAACGGATAGTTCTGTTTTGCCAGAAGCTGATCCTCGTCATGAAATCCCTCAACCATCATCTACCTTGACCGATGCTGAAATTAGTGACTTGTTTCCCCAAGGAGTTGGTACAGCTAGGGAGGAGGAGGAGGATGGTCAAGCTAACCAGGATGAATCATCAAGATTATTACATCAACGATCAGATTCCATTATTTCTACCAGCACAGTTTCGTTGGGATCGACGTTTCATTCTCCTACCATTGGAGCAGGATATCGACCAAATGTGTTTGGTAGATTGACAAATGTATTTAATGGCTTTTTGGACGTGGATCCTGAGGCAACTCGTAGAAGTGAGGTGACCAAGACTAGAAATCAAATTAAACTGGTCAGTGTTTTTTGTTGAAGGGAATGCAGGCTGAATTTTGTAGTTGGCAGGACAATTGGAGGCCTCGAGTGATGAGCTAACCCGAGTAAACGCAGCCGTGAGACAGGACCTGGATCGACAACAGCGAGAAAGATGGCGAGATTTAAAGGAAATAATGACTTGTTATGCACGAACTCAGGTGAAATGGTGTGAAAAGGTAAAATATTAAACAGACACTAATCACGTGACAGAATATTAAATCATGGGAAGAGGCCAAAGAAGAAGTGGAAAAAATAAAATAATAAATGAGGGAAGATTATTTACCGCAGTCCACGTGACCATTTCGATGATTGATGCTTTTATTTACGGAAAAAGAGTTTGGGGTCGGGTTGAAAACACAACGTCATTCGCCTCTGCCAGACTCTTAAACTCTTTCTCCCCTCCTCTCCTCTCTCTTTCCTTTCTCAGTCAGAACGCCACAGTCGTTGGTTGGAACTTGGAGAAATCCTCACAGCTGCTCTTTAAATTTTATCCTATTACTTTTGTCCTAACTGCACTGGGATGGCTGCTCACTCTGACAGCACTGCGCAGGTTCAAATCCTTGGAACTCTTTCTTCCCATTTCGACGAACACTCTTCCCCTCAGGATCCCTCTACTCTTTGCGTCTTTATTGACCAACCTGGGGTTATGAAGACCAGTACAAGTGAGGCAAGTTCACCAGCCTTGTCTGCTCAGGCTGCTTCAGGCATGAGGAAAAACTCGAGTTGCTCGGGTTCTTCAACTCCGCTCTCGCATCTTTCTGCTCCCTTACTCTCTTCTTCCTCTGAACCTTCCGAGTGTGAGCCTTTGGTTCTTGAAGAAGAAGAAGTGATGGGGACGGTGGTGGGAAGGAGGGAAGAAGAAAGACCAGGGCAATGTCGCGTAAGTTATCTGGTAAAGTCTACTTCGTTGTCAGACGATTTGTATGAAGAGACCTATACTGCTGAGCCTGGTGGTTTTTCTACAAATCAAGAAGATTGGATGTTGGCTGGTGCTGCTTCAGGTGATGATGGTGATGGTGTCTCTCAAGGTGGTGTCTCTCGAGGTGATGGAGGAAAGAGGAAGAGACTGGGGCATGGACATGGGGAAGAGGAAGAAATAACCGAAACAACAACAACAGGAAGAAGAAAGCATAAACTGATTACTGGTGTGACTGCTCTTAGTAAAAGTGACATGGAAGGCGATAATTTTTCTATCGAATCTCTTGCTACCACTACTTCTTCCAAAGACGCCACCACCAACAGTATTGGAAGTGGAAGGGGAAAGCGTGGAGGTAAGCCTTGTTTAGGAATGGATGACTAAGCAGCAGACGGTATAACAACCATGACAGATTTTGACCCCAGAGATACTGCTAAAGAAGCGAGGACGGAATTGGAATTATTGGAAGTTGAATTTGCCGCTTTAAGAAAAGCGTAATTTTATTTATTTCATAGATTTTATTAATTGAGGGCGAGCAGTGCTTATTATCACAAGTTGGCTCAATATGATCACGAGGCCATGTTAATTAAAGAAGGTTTAATAATTAATTAATCGCTAATAATAATAATTCTACAGGTGTTCATCCTGCCATGTGTGATTGGATGAAGATTATTGAGGAGAGGAGAAGAGAGAGAACTCGCATTGCTGCTAAAAAGAGAGATTTCCAAGCTGAAATTGTTTGTAAGAAATACGAGGAGTTTCGATATTCTGCCATTTGTCTTTATCAGGTTTTTGTGGCTTCTTAACAGTTCGCTAAAACTCTCTCTTAATTGGAATAGACGGAGCGTGCTTCTTTGAGAAGAAAGATTATTGCAGAGACTCAGCGAGCCAGGCGTCAATTGAAGGAAGAATTTGAAGAATCGCAGCGAAACCAGCAGTTGCTTCCGTTGATGTCCAGGGCTAGTGAAGAACCTTCCAGCGCTGTTGCTACAGGAACCAGTGAACGAGGAGGAGATTGGGATGATCCATTCAACAAACGAAGGCAAAGCAATGGAGGAGGGTTTTATGCCTTTGCCCCACCTCCCTTGTCGATCTGTCATCACCACCACTCGAAGCAGAAAAAGGACACCGTACTACCACCAGTACATGAATTGTTATTAGCATGACATATTTTTTGACATATATGGATAAATCCGTCTTGTATTATCGCAAAAAAATAAATCAGTTCAAGCTGATGTCTACCACAGCACTCCCCTTTCCATTTGGCACTTTCTCCAACTGCGACACGATAAGTGATTTATAGCGCAATACACGCAACGGCTTTGGCGTTAACTGATCATAGCGGAAGCCAAAGAGATAAAACACCGATTCCACCAACACTGCCCTCGTCAAGTAGCAAAAAATCCCCGCACCAGCATACATCAGCATTTTGTAATAGGGGCCAAACATGGTTAAAATTCCTTCAGTTTTGAATTAATCTTTACTAGTAAGCAGGATTTTTTTACCTGGAGGTGGAGATAAGACATAGTTGAGATTTCTACCAGTCCATAAAGAAATGCACTCCAATAGCAAACTGTGGTAAAGACACTTGCAAAGTACCGCCAGGCCCAGAATGTGAGAAGTAGCCGGCCAGGTGTTGAAGCGTTTCTTGTAAGCCAGCCAAATCGGCACCAATAGTAGCGCAACATGTTCAATCCAATACATTTCCACCTCAAAGAACAAGTTGTAATCACGAAGATCAGGGAAAAACAAGGCCAAAGTTCTATCTTTGCCGGGGTTAAACTTTAGCGTGAAATACGTACGTTCCCCAAACATTACAAAGTATCACGTTGAAGGCTATATGCGTTCCTATCCAAGTAACAGGAAGCAACATCAATAGAATCAATAAGAACAGCGTGATATGACAGGGTTGAAAGAGAAAGAGCAAGGCATTCTTTGCTCTCTTGTGACTAACCACCGTGGCATAAGACAATAAAAGGAGACTCATGATGATATAATCGGTGGCTTTGGAGACTTTGGGCTGGAATTTTTGAAACTGTTGACGATAATAACCCCTACACACACACACAGAGAGAGAGAGAGAGAGAGAGAGAGAGATAGCATTAGCACATTGACAATAGAACATGATTACCCTTTTTGCATCAACACTCGAAGTGGCTTGAAAAATAACAAGAAAAGGCAAACATTAATAACTATAAACTCTACCGCGTGTTGCATGGGAGAGATGTACCAGGACCCAGCCAACGAGTCTTCCCAATCGGTCTCCAACGGCATCTCCTTGCTGACAAACACCACAAAGTCATGAAATGCATTCAACAGCTCTTGCCAAAACATGGAGCAAAAGAGTTTGAGGAACGAGGTTTGTGGAGTTGTTGTTGTTGTGGTGGTGGTGGTGGTGGTGGTGGTGTGAGAAGAAGAAGGAGTGAAAATTTGTTCCTTTCCCCCTTCCCAATTTTAAGCTTTGCTCTTTGTTTGGGAAGAGTTTGGGTGGAAATATCATGAGTGTTCAAACTCACTGTAAATCCATTGCTCGTCGTCGTGGTCCTAAAGGAAATCACCAAATATTTAGACTTGACTCACCTTTTAGGTTCAAGTGGAATCACCTGGACAACAGTGATGGAAGTGGAGAGATGTCTGAACTGATATTGGGAATGTTGAAAAAGTACTCCTCTTCCTCCTCCTCCTGACCCTTTAGAAAGTTGGAGGTGATTGGTGCATTCCGTGATGAATTGAAACAATCTATACCCCCAACAACAACGGCATTGACAGCATCGACGACAAGCTTGACAGGGACGACAAAACCAAGCGAATTGGAACACTTGTTGGTGGGATTAAACAGCATAAAGAGAAGCTTGACTAATTACTTGAACCAACCACAAGAAACTCCCATTAGGATGATATTTGCTTGTAAAGAAGATGCCAATCCTTCCATTCTACATACGCAAATATTGATGTTGGCAGCTCAGTTTAATGGACAAATCAGAATGTTTTACCTAAAAAAAGAGGCAGAAAAGGTTCTGGCCACAGCGCTAAGACAGAGTAGGTGTTCCATCATTGCCATCAAGGTAACCTCTCTAACCTCTTCCTCCCTAAGACCCAAACGATAGAGAGATGCTGGTCCATTTGAAGATATATGTCGGTTGTTGGAGCCAAGGACGGAGGGATTAAAGGCGGCCTGGTTAAATGGGGAATATCAAAAAGCCTCGATTTCTGGCATTGTTAAAAAAAGGAAATAAATTTATTATAAAAGGCGTTGTAAATGTCGCACAGTTGGACGGCCATGAGGACAATTCTAAGCCCAAAATGGTTAAAATAGCCGAAAGTGGGTACCCATGGTTGGTCCAGATCACCCAGATTCATTACAATCTATTTAATTAATTTCCCCCCAAAAGGAATAAATACCTTTTTCATCTGTGCTGGTGAGAGAACTTGCCCGATTTTAATGGCCGCTTTACAGGCTTTGGAAGCACAAGCCTTTTGCCAATTTACTAATTGCACCTCTTTAAATAAAAGTCCTTCTTGTAATCTTTGTAATATTTCCTCTACTTCTTCTGTTATGTCGACTCCCTCACCTCCAGGCCGGGTTAATATTTGACAACCTGTTTCTAACAAGGAAAAGGTATATCCTGCTTGCTTGAACTCTTCAAGGTTATCCATCAATAGCTGTAATAAAAGGGGTGACAGATTCAACTCTACAGGTCTAGGACAGGTAAAGATGTTGAAACACAATAAGGAGGAGAGAATACTTTATCAGGGGCTGTTTAACGGTATTCTTTACCAATAAGCGTTCATACCACCATTTCTCATCAGCTGCGTGTTGATCAATTATAAATAAATCCACGTCATGTTTGACAATTATAAAGCCGCGGTTAAACTGACCAACAATTTCCATTTTACTGAAATCGCTTTTTTTTAAAATCCTGGTAAGAGCTTCACTGGCCAGCACCAGGTCATTAGAGTCAAATTTGGCATTCTTCAACACTTCTCCTTCTTCTCTCTCTGGCTTGAGTGGAGGTGAAGAAGGTAACTTTGGACAGGGCACGGCAATAGAATTGTTGATCAAGCTTTTAAACTTGGTCTTGAACTCACTCGGTGGTTTGTCAACATCATCAATAATAGTCGGTTTTAATTGTTTTTCAGTTTCATCCAAAGTCAAGGGCTTGAAGTGTCTTTCCAAAGTTGATGATGATGACGATGATGGTTGAAGTGGAATACTTGCTGAATTAACAAATGGTTCTAATAAATCGGTTAAACATTCCTACTCCGCCCGCCTTTGATCAATCTGCCGGGAATGGAGGTTAAACCTGTAAATTGGAGAACAGCTCTTTTTCATCTTTAATTAGGACATTTCTCTTATCCCTACAAACGTGAATATCATAATGGTCTAAAAGGGGTTAAAGGGGTTAAAGGGAAGAAGTTAACCATCATTTAGGCTGATAAATAGTACAATTAGGCAAATCTCCAGGGATAACTTGAAAGATCTCACCAGCTTAGTAATCTACGTCCCCCAATTTAACCCTGTTTGCGCCTTGAGAAGGGGGAGTGTTTACTCCTGGTAATTGAATTGGCCTTTGGTTCAAGTAACAAAATACTTGCAATTGACCACTCTTTCCTCCTCCTCCAAGTCCCAACACTCCAGTGCAATTTTCCATGGTGAAATCCTTCAAAATCGATGATTTCAACTGCAAAATTTGACCAAGTCGTTCATGTAATCCAAGTCCTTTATTGATGCTGAAGAGGGTGGTGTTGGTTCTATCTCCCTCATCGTCATTCCCCTAACCACCAACACCTTGAACAAGACATACCCAGTGGTAGTGGTGATACGAAGGGTTAACCTCAAAGAATGGTAAGAAATGGCGTATTCTTTGATCAAGGCCAAACATTTATGCACATAAGCTTTAAGCTTGGCCTCTAAATCTTTTCTTCTTACTGGATGTTGCCAGAATGGTTGAATCACGGTTACTGTAGTGCCTTTCTAGCCTTTAGTGTCATCATGGCGGGTGGGTGGAGAGAGGGAAAGTACTGATCGAGCCATGGTTTTAATGCAAGAAACTGGCAAGTCCAATTGAAAGGCCTTGGGAGGATCCTGAGAGGTAAGAATGGTCAAGGCAGAACTTTGCTTCATTATCGAGTATATTGCCTCGCCACGAAAACCCAAGGTGTGAATTTTATCCAGATTTATAAACTTTGATGTGGCATTCCTTGATCCTATAAGCAGATTAATTATCGGATTAAAGCATGTTTACCAAGTAATAACAAGTCTTGTTCACTTATGCCCTGCCCATCATCACTAACTTGGATGGCCTGTAAACCCTGATCCTTCAACAACACGTCTGAAGGAAATCACTTGTAGGACAGGGAGAGGAGGGAGATTACCAATGGATGTGGCCTGGGCATCTATGCTGTTCTCTACTAGTTCTTTTACTATGGCTGGGAGATTGGGGATGACTTGTTCAGCCAACAAAGTAGCCGGTAGTTCATCCTTTAAAAGTTGAATCATTGTTATTACAAACAAAAAAAACTGGAAACTGACGCTAATAAGGGGAGGAAATTCTTAGTGGGATATTTCCCAAGGCTTTGGTTTCGGTCGTAACTGCGCAATGCTTGGAGGATTTTCGTTCAACTTGTCCTCGATCTTCTTGATTCCTAACCTCCTCCTTCTCCATCCGCTGTGTTGTAAGACTTACCTGGGATGGGTTTTCCAGCAGCGACCAATTCACAGATTTGTTGGAAAGTAAGTGGAGTCTTTTTCCATTTTAGAAATTCCGAATAAGAAAACGGTTTGATGAATTTGTTGTAATAAAACCATTTGGCCTGTTCCAGTAAATCTTGGCCTGATTCCTCAACCTCTGCAGTACCACCACCGTGAGTACCACTGGAAGTGATTGCATTCAAGCCAGCCTATCCTAATTGTTCAGATACAGTGGTCAAGAGAAATACTTGGAATCTCGAGTCATGGTCAAAATCATAAGTTTGGAAATGTTGAAAAATCTCGATATTTGAACCAGACATATTTTGAAGGAGAGAGAGAGGATGAAAAAGTTATGGATTTACCACCCTCTGGGATTCAACTGCTAGAAACACCCGATTTAAAAACCAGGATAATTCCTTCTTCCCTGCGTCCTGATGGGACTACCCGACCTGCACGCAGAGTTCGAGCTGGTTATGTCCCTCAAGAAGATGTCCCTCGTTATGTAAGTCCCAGAATGGCCACTACCACCACCACCACTTCCACACCATCAAATACTGGAACAACAACAACAACAACCAGTAATCAAGAGAATAAAAGCAAAGCAGCTAAAAAGAATGCCAAACGAGCGCAAAAACGTCTAGAAGCTCGTTTAACTGCCGATCTTCCCAACACCACTCCCACCAACACCAGTACATTGAAAGAACAAGACTTGGAAACCGAATTCAACAAGCTAAGACTTGCTTAAACTCCCCCTCCCTCCCAACCTCATACAAAAAAGCAATTTACCAAAAGAGTAATGGCGCAAGTTTTAGTAGAGTGAATAAATCTTTTTTGCACACATCTTTTTGTTTTTCATAATGTCGACTTTAACAGCATTGGATCGTCGTCATGTCATTTTGGATACTTCCATGGTATATATCCTTCTTCTAGCAGCCCCAGATAATAGGGTAGGGAAGCATTGAATTGGAACTTTATTGGGACCATGCTCCTAAAACTTGCGAGAATTTCCATCAATTGGCAAGTCGAGGTTATTATGACGGTACCATCGTAAGCTTTTTAAACCCCCAAGTTAACCTCCCCTCTGGGTGTGATGGTAGTTTCATCGAGTCATTGCAGCAAGTTTTATCTGGTAAAATGTACTGACCAAGGAAGAGAGGGAGTAGAACTTTATGGTTCAAGGTGGTGATCCTACTGGAACTGGAAAGGGTGGGGCTAGCATTTACGGGTATTGCTTCACCACCCACTTCTCTTGACACATGGTGGTGGGGATAGAGATCGCTTTGAAGATGAGATCACTAGAGATTTGAAGCATACTGGTGCTGGGGTTTTGAGCATGGCCAATGCAGGGCCCAACACCAATGGCAGTCAGGTAACTTTGCAGCTCAGGAGGCTAAATATTGGTGTAGTTTTTCATCACTTTGGCTCCTACTCCTTGGTTGGATGGAAAACATACCATCTTTGGCCGAGTTTACAAGGGAATGCGCGTAGTGATGCGCTTGGGATTGGTAGAAACCGATGCAACTGACAGGTAACTCCCCTTCTTTGTGATGGATGCAACGCTGGACCAACTCCTTGGATAAATAGACCCAAAGAAATAGTTAGGATTTTACACGCAACAACAACAACAACGACTAGTGCTTGAAAAGACTGTGGGTGACTGTGAGTGACTGCGGGTAATAATTACTGAGTGACTGCGGATAATCATAGTTCTGTTGCAGACTTCAACCTCTTCCAACTGTTAATCCACATGTATCTGGAAAAGACCAGGTAAAGCCAGCGAAACCAGACCAGTTGACTTTGATGAAGCAACATCGCTTGGCAACCTGCCCGGTACTCCTTCCATCCTCCTACCACCACCACTTCTTCTCCCGTCAAAGCATCAGGGGAATTCTGCTTGAAATGAAAACCCTTTTTCTGCAAATCATCCAAAATCTCCTCTTTAGTCGCTGATTTTCTCGTTGGTGGTGATTTAATCAACGTTTTAAAGGGAACGGTAAACATTGCATCAAGAAAGGCCAGATATTTTCTCAATAGTGGGACTGAGCGTAACATGTAAACTGGCATTTCTGGCCTGGTTACCATCAAGAACCTTACGCCTAGGGAAACTGCTATATGATTTCTATGCCCAGATACGCCATATTCATCAAAGGTAAAGATCTAACCCCATCCAATATCTCTCAAGTAAGTTACGGGTTAATAAATGGACTTACTTTTAATATATGGTTCTTCTTGACATATTCCCCAATCAGATTGGCAACAGTGGCGGAATTCCACAACTTGTCGGGATGATCTGGACATTCCCTATACTCTACTCAATATCAAGGAAAGGGAGGGAAAAGGCTACGAATGGTCCAAGCTTTGACATTGGGATTCTGGTACTCCCAACCTGGAACAACTCTTCTTTAATTCTACTATTCTCGTCACTCCTAAACCATCATGGTTTCCTGGCCAATGTCAACTCGTCACTTGAAAAAATAGTACCAGAGGATAAACAAAGTACATGAACATCGCATAACTTGGACAGGGCTATTATGGTGGGTGCAAAGAACATGCACTCATCGTCAGGATGAGCAGTTACAAACAATACTGCTTGCTTGGGAGAGCATGATAATTCCTCAACTAAACCACCCTCTGAAGTAGTTAGAATGGAGTTTGTGGTTCTTCTTCGTAGTTTTAGGTAAAATAAAAGTGATATAAAGATGATGGCAAAGAACAACATTTCCTCTTTCTTTTAATTTACCCTTTACCACTATTGCTAGTAAAAGTGGAGGAAGTGGAAGAAGCAATGTCTGGATAAACATCGAATCTTCTCTGTTTAGTAACAGGAATTTCCATCCTAGTTTGTTCCAACATGGTTAAATCTTCTCCCAAAAACACAGATTAATTTTAACCAGTGGAGGAGAAAGTACCGAGATCTGCGTAAACTATGGTCTCTTCATGTTGACATGAGGCGATAATGGCGCCTTTAGGATCCACCACAGAGGAATGTCCCCATGCAACATACGACGCTTCCTGATCAGTAGCTGGGGAACAACCAGCGATGAACATCTTCCCACTTGACATTTACAAACAGGGGAGAAAACATACCTGATTATCTATGGCTCTATTCATTCCTCATTTCAAACCAAATGTCAGCAAGAAAGGTCAAAAACACACATACCTGGATCTCAACAGTAAATCCCAATGTAACCTTCCAGTAGTCATGGTAAAAGCACCAGGATAAAGCATGCCAATACAACCCCTTCTCTGCGCAATCATGGCCAGTTCTGGAAACCTCATATCATAACAAATTCCCAAGCCAAAACTCCCCATTTCTACCCGCCTCATTCATTTATTCCATTCTTCTATGCTTAAGGAAGGGGGAAAAACCTGTTTTAAACATGGTGAATTCATTTCCTGCGCTCAATATATCACTTTCCTATTCCCCACACACTCACCACTGGGACCAAGGATAACAAGGATTACCTTGAAGCTTACTTTGCCAGGTATATCAATGTCAAAGAGGTGGACTTTTCGATGTTTGGCGATTTGGTTACCGTGGGGATCATAAACCGTGCAAGTATTGTAATATTTTGTTGGTATGTTAGGATCTTGCTCTGGTATTGACCCTCCCACCAAATAAACCTGGTTTTCTTTAGCCCACATTGCTAGTTGTTGGGTGGTTTCTCCTCCCCCATCACTACTCGTCTTGGTGATGATTTCCGCAGCTTCTTGGAAATTCGGTGATCCATACGCCACATTGAAGAATTCCTAGGTTTGAGTTGAAATTGGAAGAGGGGAATGTACTGGGAGCATAATCAACTTGGCTCCATTTTCGGCTGCTTCTTGGATTTTGGCCCGAGCTCTTGAAAGGTTGATGGTTTTTATAGGACATACAGACATTTGCACCAATGCTAATCGAAACATCTCTCTCTCTCTTCGTTGCAATAGTAGTAGTATCAAACAAAAAAAGACAGAGTATTTCTCCCCTCAATTTTATTCATCAGGGGTTACTTCGATTACATCCTTCCCCATAGAAGTCTCCAACCCTTTTCTAACAGTTATGCATTTCAGCTTGAGAATCTCCAAAGCTTTCAGGGTCATTTCAAACGGTGTCAGCGCCCCAATGCTCTCAATGTTGAAGATGTACTGGTTCTCTTCTCGGCCAAACGTAACACAATCATTCAGGTGCTCGGGTAAAGCATCCAACACATCCTGTGTTTGCATCCCAAACCTTCGAGCATCTTTAACAAACACCAAACTTTTGGGCTGCTGCTGTTGTTGTTTCTTCTTCTTCATTGTTGTGGTCGTCGTTGTGGTCATGGTCACATCATCGTCTTGGACTTCTAACCCCGAATGCACTCCAACCACTCCCTCGGGAAAGCTAGATTGTATTTCTACTGCGTCCTTTAAAAGAACGATCGGTCGAGCAAAGGTGATTTTAGGGAATAATCGATAATACGCCACAGCTACCATCTCATTAATCAAGAAAAAACCAACGGAAATACCAACAGGGGACCATTTGGTATGATCCATTCCTCTGCCCTTCTCTACATGCATCTGAACCTCCAACTCTTGACCTGGTCCTAGCTTGACTATGGGAATATCAGGATATAACATTCCCACACTGTCATCCAGTTCTTGTTGTTTCCCCTTGGGCATCCACTTGATATCCCTAGCATATACTAATATATGCGGGTTAGATCCAGCCTATATGCGCCCCCTTTTGAAAGAATAATACCAGTCTTGTATGAATTGGGACCAGCTGAGGCTACCAGTGCAAAGGTTAATGTGTTGGACGTATCCAAGGGTTGTCCAGCCTGTTTGAACCGGTATAACCCAGGCGAGGCTTTAATCGGAAGTAGTCCAAGGCGTTGTGCCAATACTTCATCTTGCATTACCGTGGTGTTTTGGAAAATGAATACATCTTTGACTGCCATTGTGGGAACTTCATCCATTATCAATCGTCTAAGCGTATTTACTACCGCTGTTTCAACTCCCTTGATATCCATCTCTAGCTTGGTCCGAGAAGCTCTTACAATCTCAATGCTGCTCTCCTGCCAACTTGTTCAATATCCCCTGCTCTACCAGGAAACTCACCCGTTGAAAGGCTTCTATTGACCATCTCCTTTCTGCCTGGAACAACTGATGGTGTGGGTGTGAGGAAACTCTTCCTTTGCCGGCGTTGGGTAATACAAAGGTATTTTCATAACCAGTGGGTTTCGCCATCTGTGCAAAATCACCTCGGAGCACACGTGATAGGAGTGAAATTATAGGATTTATATTTTACTCTCTAATCGTCGTTCATCCCTCAACGCCTTCAACTTTTCCATTACTTGTTCTGTTGGTTGGGTTTCTCCTTTGGCTTTGGTGCCCACGTCGTCTCTACAACGAAGATTCACAGTTCCAGTGCTTTCTTCCTCAGCTCCCACCACTACACACAAGCGTCAGAATGAGGGCAAAGAATTAGACTTGCCAAAGATGAAGTTATAATGGGCCAATTCTCCATTTCTAATCTTCTTGTTTAACGTGTTATCGCCCAAATCTGCATCCACGTAAAACTTTTCTTTCCATAACTTTTCTTTGATGGAAATTGCATATTTGTTAAAAACAGCTGATACAGGAATCACCAGAACTTGCCTTGGTGAGAGCCAAAATGGCCTATTCCCCTCTGCTCAATATCAAGACTCAAAAGTAAAATTACCATTTTCCTGCAAAGTGTTCAAGTAAAACTGCAAAGCTACGTTCAACACTTCCAAGGATTGCCCGGTGGATAATAACTGGTCTTTGATAAGCCCCTTCACTTTCCGTAGTAGCGGTCTCCGAGGTACGGTATTGAAGGTTGAATCGTTCAGGTAATTGAAAGTCCAGTTGGAATGTCGCGCATTGATGTTTTCTGCGAAGGGCGTCTTGAATGGTGATGTCGATCTTGGGGCCATAAAATGCACCATCCCCAGGATTCAACGACCATTTATGGCCAAACTTGTTCAAAGCTTCAGTCAATCGCTTTTCTGCATCATCCCAAACTGCAATATCGCCAATAAATTTATCCTCTGGTCGAGTACTAAGCTTCAACTCGAAGGTAAACCCAAATATTCCATAGACTGATTGTAAAAAGTCCAAACAATTAGTCATTTCTTCATCCAACTGTGTGCACTCGTTAGAGAAATGAAAGGGTAACTAGGAGAAACCTGATCAGCTCGACAAAAGATGTGTGCATCATCCTGGGTAAAACGTCTAACGCGGGTTAATCCGCTTAGCGCACCACTGGCCTCGTTACGATGAACCACGCCAAACTCGGCCATTCTTAGCGGAAGTTCGCGATAACTCCTGTCACGATGCGCAAACATCAAACAATGTCCAGGACAATTCATGGGCTTTAGAGCAAAGGCTTCTTTCTCCACGTCAAATTGAAACATGTTTTCACGATAGTTTTGCCAATGTCCACTGGTTTCCCATAGCCTGTGGTTATAAATAATGGGAGAAATGACTTCTTGAAATCCTCGCTTTTGATACTCCGACTAGAAGGAGGTTACTTACATCATGTTAAGGAGTTTACTCTTATGTATTCCACCAAAGTGTTGTAAACTCTGGTTCCATGGGGCAGAAAGAAACAACTTCCTGGACTCATTTCATGAAACATGAACAACTCTTGCTCTTTGCCCAGCTTTCGATGGTCTCGCTTGGCAGCTTCTTCCAAAAAGTGCTTGTACTCCTTCAACTGCTTGGCATCAGGAAAGGAAATTCCATAGATTCTTTGCAAGGTAGCATTATTGGAATCTCCCAAAAAGTAAGAAGCTGAGCTTTTCATAACTGAAAATGCCTTAATTCTCCCCGTATGTGGTACATGTGGACCGCGACAAAGATCAATCAAGGGCCCACATCGATAAACCGTACTCGATTCACCATCAGGTATTTTATTTTGTATCAAATGTTGCTTGTACGAATTATACTATCACCGCTGTTAACAATGACCAAGGTGGCAATTACTTTGAACATTTCCAAAAGCTCGGCTTTGGTCATGGTTAATCGCTCAAAGGGCTGTTTTTCTTTAATAACCTTTCCTGCCAATTCTTCCAGCGATGAAAAATCCGCTTGAGAAATGACTCTAAAAACGTCAAGTAAGTTTAAAGAGAGATCCTTACTGTTGTTCAGGCATTCCCATTTCGTAATAGAATCCATCTTCCAAAGGTGGACCTATGCACAAATGACATCCGTACTTTCTTTCACAAGCTTCGCCCAAGACGTGAGCGCTGGAATGCCAAAATACTTGTTTTCCCTCTTCTGATTCAAAATCCAGCAGTTCCAATTTACAGGATTCTTCAAGTGGTCTGGGCATATCCCATAAAACTCCATTAACCTATTTAAAGGGAGTTGATAAGTGGAATCAACCAGGTTACCTTGGCAATTACGGTTCTTTCTACCAATGATTTACTAATTTGACTAGCAATGTCCAGAGGTGAAGTTTCCCAAGAGGTTCCTTCCTTGACTGATCCATCTGGTAGCGTAACAGTGATGGGCAAACGTGGCTTATTTTTTATTTCCTCATCTTGCTTGGCTTTTAACTTTTCAAACAAGTCCAAGCGATACTGGAAGAAGTCTGGTGCTGGACTCATCTATCATCGTCATTGCATGAACACAAGCTGAATTACCTCTAATGCGCCAGGAGTGGTTTTTACATATTTGACCTTTTTCTCCTTTGTATTTACCACCGCTACCTTTGCTGCTGCTACTTCTGCTGGAGATTCTGACATTTAACAGTAAAAAAGATCAATTTTTTCACAACACGTGAGAAAGCAGTGCTTCCAATACTTTTTTTATATCAAGGGATAAAACATCTCATCTGCAGCTACAAATGTACTCATTATTATTACAAATGTACAGCAATAACCCGTAATTATTAACAAAGACTACAGGGTTTTCCCACCTCAGCAGTCACTCTTTAAAATACCCCAATAATGATGGTTTAATATCATAAAATGAAGAGCGAGGATGTTGAAAAGCGGGATTCGAACCAGCTACCCAGGTTTCTTGGGAAGATATTGTATATACGTCATCGTCTATCCTTGGGCTATATAAAAAACCTGTCATTAGGCTGACACGTGGATACTTTCTTTTATTGATCTTTTCCTTGCAAAAAAACGCGCTAGCTCGCTGTCAATCTCTACTTCTTATTTTTTTTCACCACTGCTATCATGAAAGGTTTTCTTATTCTTAGTCTTTTTGCCCTTGTCGCCATCTCCGTGACCGCCTCTCCCAGCCCAACTAGCTTGGAAAAACGTGAGCCTGAAGCCCAGTTGGAGAAGCGTGAACCTGAACCTTCTTCGACTGAAAAACCCAAGGATAAGGATGGATATGGAAAGAAATCTGATAAGGCCACAAAGCCAGCTACTTCGAATGCCTTGCGAGAAGTGCCTACTTCCATGATAGGGCTTGTTATTGCCGGAGCTGCTGCTGCCCAGTTAATTTAATTTACGATGTGGTGAAAATCTTGAGGAAACCCCAATATTGCTGGTCAATATACTTAGTGAAGTAAAAAAAACAGTGGATTGCGTATTTAAATTCTGCTATTTGTCTTTCTTCCTTTAGACACCTTGTTTTAAATAGCCAACACTGAGAAATCTATTGTGTCCCCCACCAGCTCTTTCTATTCAATACAAATCAAGTCCGCTGCTGCTCCAGCTGAAGCCACAAGTTGGAGGCAGTTACTGCGACTATTGCCGTGACCAGCATGAAAGGTCCATAATAATCTGAATAGTCCAAAACGTCTCGATTTCTTATACGATCACTTCGCCATAGAAATATCACCAAAGCTCTAATCATAATGCCCAAAGCCACCACTGTAAATGCCACACTCAGTGCTCTTCCAGTGGCATTACCAAAATTTAACAGGGTGATGGCAACAACAGAGAGGATAAGTCCAAACCGTAGCCAATGGAGAAAAGTACGTTCATTGGCGAAAAAGACCTTTGGTTCTACACGAGTGGGGATATTGATGATTTTGTTACGACGACGTGCAGTCATCTCCGGACCTGAAGCTGTAAAGTACGACATTTTA
This sequence comes from Zoophagus insidians, assembly GCA_004114325.1. Classification (NCBI taxonomy): domain Eukaryota; kingdom Fungi; phylum Zoopagomycota; class Zoopagomycetes; order Zoopagales; family Zoopagaceae; genus Zoophagus; species Zoophagus insidians. The sequence continues at coordinate 23,345 of QZWR01000108.1, forward strand.
ACCGATGAAAGCTGTAAAAGTCAAGGTTAGAGAAGAGAAAGAGAGTTTCTGCTTCCCAGTTACATATTTTTCCAAAACGTGTTTCCGAAATGCAGAATTATTTTCTTGAAATAATAATTATTTTTTATGATTTCTTCAATGTGTAAGGGTATTTGCCTCTCCTCACAGTACATTTGTTGTTTTGGATCTCATTAATCATGTCACAATTTTCAACTATAGCAAAGAATCGATATCTTAAAGTTAGCTTGAAGGGGATGTTACATATCCTGTAGTATTTATATATTGACTGAAAAAATTGACCTCCCTCAGTTTATTAAGGTGGGATTACTTGACTGATCGAGCCAGAAAAAGATACCGTGAGAATAAATGCAAGGTCAATTACTGGTAAAGATTCCAATTTTTAGAGCAAAATAAAACTTCTGAATTTTCCAAAATATTAATTATTAAAAACATAATAACAGTGCACCATAATCTGGTAAATATGATTACCATAGAACATACTTGCAGCAAACGTTTTGACCCAGGACAGATTAATACAGTAAGTAAGGCTTAAAATGACCATTATTACTTACATGAAGGAGAAGTAAATTCTTGGCCTTTCCACATTAAGTGGATGCAGACAACAGAAGTTATTTTTAGTTTTCTTGGTTTTTTTTTAGAAATCACACGGTAACTTTCTTCTTGGATACGCCTCTATTTCCAGGTTTTTCTATTCTTGGTAGGTCTGTTTCGGCTTCTGTAAGGGTGGTGACTTGACGATCTTCTACTAACTTGAGCGATGTAGGTCCAGCTTCACAGTCTCAATGGGTCGTCGAAAGATTAAAATTGTTCCAATCCAAGATGAGCGCAATAGACAAGTAGAACATTGCTTTAAATCTCTGGTTTACGCGAGTAGGTGACCTTCCTCAAGCGTAAATTCGGTCTCATGAAGAAGGCCTATGAACTCTCTGTTCTTTGTTCTTGCGACATCGCGCTCATCATTTTCAATTCTCAGGGAAAACTGGTTCAGTACTCCAGTTGCGATATGGATAAAGTATTACTGCGTTACACTGAGGTAAATCCTTTAACTCTTTCGCCTCCTTACCTTTTTGGCATAAAGACTGAACCTTTCGAAACAAGAACAAATGATGATGTAAGCTCTTTGTTGTCCACAGTTTGTATATTAAGTTTTTCTGCATAGTTTGTCAATTCGAAAGATGATGATCCAATCTCAGATGGAGAAAATCCTTTATCAGTTGTAAGAACTTTGAGGATGTAATTGGCTTATCATGATTTCAGATGAGCAAGCCGGCATTTCCAATTCCTACCTTCAATACAACTGTGAGCCCAATGCTTCCAGCTTCTCTTGGAATGGCAAGTCCCGGAACTGCTGCTTATTTATACGCTGCGGCCGCAGCAGCTGCACAACAGGAGCAATATCAACTTCAGTTACAACAGCAACATCAACAACAACAGCAGCAACATCAACAGCAACAACAATTGTTGCAGCCTGGAAATCCTGGTCAACACAATGCTTCTGGTACTTCTCCAGGATATTACCTTCAGGTACATTTAACTTCATGTTAATACCAATGTTTTAGTCTCCTATGCCTATTCCAGCTGGCCTTTTCCCAAATAACTTTCCTGCCCCATTCTTTCAACCTTCTACCCCGCCTCCACTCTTCCCTATGCTGAACAATATTACTCCACCTCCGATACAACCAAAACCTATTCCAGTTCAGCGGGAAACAAGTATTCCCTCCAACGTTGTAGAAGCGGCAAGAAATAATTCCAATAATCCTGTTCCTTCAGCTTCAAATACTTTGTCAATGAACAATACTTTACTTCCGCCAGCTCCCACGATAAATTTTAGAACAAATCGTCCTTCGCCTTTAAGACAAGCTTATTCTGTCCCCCTGGAAGCTAGTAAGCTTCAGCCGAGTCCTACTAATAACTCGCCAATGTCCCCACATTCAGCTAAGAAGCCACCAAATTTACGTGTAGAAATTCCCAGCGAAACAAAAAAAAGACCAAGTCGAACTCAAGAAATTAAGCCTTCTGATTCGAGCAGTGGTGATGAATCAGACACTGAATCGAAAACCAAGCGCAAGAACAAGTCTAAAAAGGCTTCTCAACAGCAGCAACAGGATGAAGTCGATCATCAAAACGAAGATGACGCCGATACAGCTTCGAAAGAACTAATTACTGCTACCAATATTCCTACCTCTAGTTCAAGCAGCTCAGATGATGCCATTTTACCAGAAGCTGGAATTGTTGGTACGCAAGCTAATGATGCTTCTGGGGCGATTTCTGCTTTCCCTGCTGTTTTTTCTCGTAATTTACCTTCTCCTTCAACATTTTATCCAGAATTTTACCAAATGACTGGAATGAATGGTCTTGCTACTGATATCGCTTCACCGCTCCATTTTACCCCTACGACTGGAATTCCAAATGCGTTTTCTTGGCCACCGCTATTCCGTCAGATTCCTAATCCAGCCGTGAACAACACTTCCACCGAAAGGGATAAAAGAACTGAAGAACGTAAGGAAGAAAACACCAAGATATCTTCTGAGGATCCCATCCCGAATAAAAAGTCCAAAGATGATATTCAGAAAAGATCATCATCTGTTTTAACTAATGAAAATAAGGAGAAAGACAATGGAACTTTGGATTCTAAAAGGCAGAAAATATAACTGAAAAAATGTATCAATAGCTGTAATATATTTTATTCTTAAATCTAATGATTACAAATTATTCCCTGGGATGCACATAAACTTCCAAAACATCACGAAGAGTGGTAACAGCACCAGTGTCATAATCAAAAAGTTGAACAAGTTCTATAGGATTAAACCTTTCTCGAAATGGAAGAAAGTGTAAATGCACCGACTGACAGCTTCCAGGTTGCAACAAACTACAACAGGCATTAGAAGTTTCAATAATAAATACCTTAGTTTGATATTTGTGTTCAAACATACCAAGCTTGAATCATTTTTCTGTGCTTCGACATACTTGGCAAAAATTTCTATACCAATCAAGGAAAAGGTTATAAAGAAATGGGGTAATACCTGTGGGTTCCATCTTTAATACAATAGTAGAAGTGAGAGGATCAGATAAAGATCTGTTTCTATATGGATTAATAAAAACAAAAATTAGTTGGTCTATAAATGAAAAAACCTCCTACATTTTCTGAGTTTGAGAACGTCTGGTCCCTCTCTGTCTACAAGGAACGATAAGGGTATAAGTTTTCGTCTTGGTGGATCGATTTACCAATAATGCTTCAACTGCAAAAACTTTTCCTTGTTCAATTTTTCCATTGACTACAACAAAGTAAGCTTAACAAACGATGGATGAAGAGATTACCTGAAAAAGAAACAACTACTCCGCCTCCAAAAGAAGGTTCAGCCACTGGTGGCCCAGATAGAATGGTAGTTGCTTTTTTACGAAGCGGGGGAGGAATAAAACTTGGTCTGCGTGGACCTCCAGAGCCCACGGCACTAATTGAACTAACTGATGAATCACTTCCCCTACGATCCTCGAACTGTGGCGATGGCGATCTAACTAGGCCTTGAGAACCTGGTGGAGCCAAAGATTTTGATGTAGTGGGCCGCCGCTCACTTGCAAGACTAATACTAGAGCTTAAAACGCTGGAAGCATCGCCTCGAAGAGTAATGGTTGGACGACGATTTGAATTAGACTCATCTTTAGCCTCACTCGGGGGAAAAACCGTTGTACTTCGGCTTCCATTACCAGAACGAAACATTTCTTGTACTCTTCTTTTCTCTTGATCTGAGACATCTAACATAAAATGCCACTCGCTTGAACCGTTATGATCAATCAACTGATCCGGTGAGAGTAAGGAAGCTCCTTGAATCTGAACTAATGTATCACGTTGATGAGATGTAGCAGAGGCTCCATTCATTGGAGAAAATAGAGGTGAATGTCTAGTAGCATCGGACATAAAGAATGGTCTTGGTATTAATCCCAAAGAGTCATCCAAAAGCTTGACATGATATAATAAGGCATATAACTCACTAGGTCTCAGAGAAATCGGCTAAATTTAAATCAGTTTCAAGGAGGTAAACAATAAAGTTACATTCTCAACGGATATTTCTTCGCCCAAAAGATTAACAGCTGCATTTGCAACAGAAAATATAACCTTTTCCAACCGATAAATATGTTCGGCAGCTTTATCATTGCCAAACTCCACAGACATTAGCATGGTGTTTTCAAGTAGTGAAGTCCAATTAGTTGTAACCTTGAGACTGATTGGACCTCTTATTCCCAGATTACGACGCTTAATAACACGCATCGGATGTGTGGCTAACCCAGTATCCTGACGGCTAGGCTTTCGACCTAGTGTTCTTATGATTATAGAAGGATTTCTGGGAGGAGAAAACGAATTAGAAGAAGCTGTGAGACCATCGTCTTCATCAGCGAATGAATCTAAAACAATATTAATTTTTAGAGTTAAAACTTACCAGCAGCAAATCGTTCCAAAAGTGTAACAGGGCTTACTTCAACGGTTGGGGTTAAAGTTACAATTTGAGGATCTTTTGTACTAGCTGCGTCGCGTTCTTTGGAGACTATAGTCATTATTTCAATGTTCTTTGGCAAATGTTGCTGCTTTGTGGGTCCTGTAAAAACTACAACTTAATTTGTATGAGATAAAACTACCAAGAGGAGCGTTAAATAAGTAAGCCTTGCACCATTTCCCTTCATATAATCCCATAACTTGATAAACATCATCTGGTGGTTGCTTATGATCCACTGTTTTCTCAAATAGTTTGACGTCGTCTGAATCTTGAGGATGGATTGGCAGCGTAGAGGAAGTAGTTTTAATGCTGAGTACACTTGGTGTTGAAATGTTAGTACCGTGGATACTGGCATTAAGACTGCTTTGCCTTCTGTGCAAAACGGTAGATTCTGTAGTTGAGTTGCTAGGAGAACCAATTCTGCTTAAATCCATTTTTTTCTTAATTGAAGACGAACGCCGAGGAGTGCTAGAAGGAAAGGGGACTATAACTGAGGGGGTATTGGTAACATTTTCGGTCAATAGGATTTCCAAATGAATGTCAAGCTTGTCAAAGACTTCCTGTATGGTAGAAGGAATCTGTGGACCATTTGAGACCTCATTGTTACTAACAGCCCCATTCTCAGGTATATCGAACGGCTGGTCTTGTAGACGTACTAAAACTACGATTCGAAATGACTCATCTAAAAACTAGGCATGATTAAGGTCACAAAATATACCATAGAGCGCGTATCCGCGTTCGGATGCCTGTAAAATCTCGGTAATTGAAGGCTCCTTACTTCCCAAAGGAAGAGATGGGAAGACCAGGTCAGTTTGAGACTCTGCAAATAAAGTATCACCAGTTCGCATTGGAACTACAACCAAGCTAGAGGAACGCGGACGCACGGAACGGCCACCAATCGAAGGCATCAGATGAATATTTCCAATTTTATTTTTAATTCTGACTTTTTACTTTTTCTGGCATTCCAAATATTTTGTAATAAACCTTCTCTAACAACTGTCAGCTTGACAATAAGCACAAAAAGAACTACAAGATACTGCGTAATGGAAAACTACATTATTTAGCAGTAATGGGACACTTTGCAAAACAGAAAAAACTTTGATTATTAAATTCACCATTATTTTCAAGTAATCTTCTTTGTAGCATAAAGTTACGATTAAGCAGGAATTGCTTTAAGTGGAGTAATAATGCCTATGTTGTGGCGCAGTGAATCTACAATGAAACAGGAAAAAGTGTATTTTTCATTAATTCTAATTTATATTCACTTCAATAAAACTAGACGTTTCTTCGCCACCGTTCTACTCCATGGCAGCCTTTTGATATCCATAAATGTGCTGTCATTGATTGTCCAAATTCAAATGGACTAATTGCACGTGCTGAGGAGTCATTATTACAGTGCCCACAGTGATAATTTAAAAATCGTTGTTGAATCCCTTTTCCATTAAAGAAATCCCATGATACACACCAATCATGGATTTGAAGAATACTCCAAACTTGATGATGAACTTCAAGACTTGAAAGAACAAGTCAGAGTTGGACTAAACTTGCGTGAACCCGAATTCTCCGCCATCTTTCTGCATGAAACGGCAGCCAAAGGCCATTTAAACACTCTAAAACGGTTGGTGGCAGAAGAAGGGTTGGGCGTAACTTGCCTCAATGCTGAAGGGAATAATCTGCTTCACACAGCTGTCTTGAACGGCCAATATGATGTCTTTTGGTGGTTAAAGAAGGAAACGAAACTAGATGTTCTTGCTTCCAACAATCAACAACAGAGTGTCCTATCTATTCTCCGAACAACTGTAGATGATAAAGGAAACAGTTTTCTGCATATTGCTGCAAGCAAAGGAGACCTGGTTGCGGTAAAATGGTTTGTGACTGAAGCGGATATCTACATCAAGGCAGTGAACGAGGCTGGAGATACCCCATATGATCTTGCTCAACGTTATTACCGCACCGAAGTCACAATATGGTTACGTAAAGCCAGCCAGACATCTTTAGCTGACGCTGCTGAACATGGGGATCTTGAAATGGTCAAATGGTTGACAAAGGTGGAAATGGAAAATACAACCGGAAGCAATCAGGGTCTAATTGAAGCTCTCTTAAAAGCAGCAGACTATGGTCAGATTGAAGTTGCTAAATGGTTAGTGGAAGATTGCAATGTTGATTCCAATTCGAGCAATAAAGAAGGAACAATGCCATTACACGAAGCAGTTAGGGGTGGGCATCTTCAATTGGTTCAATGGATGGTGCTTCATAAAAACGCAGACGCGCTAAGGAAGGACGAAAATGGGTTTTCGGCAATACATTGTGCTACCCGTTATGGACGTATTGAAATACTCAAGTGGCTTGTTGAAGAGGCGAAAATTGACATTAAAGTTCTTGATTCTGGTCACTTAACGCCGCTTTTGACAGCAGCTATTGGTGGTTCGTTGGATGTGATTAATTATTTGATATTCACTGCTAAAGCTGATTTTAACCAGACTAACGAGATTGGATGGACAATCTTGCACTATGCAGCAGATAATTGGTCGGCGGAACATGTAGAATTCTTAATAAACGATGTCGGGATGGATTTAAATGTTAGAAATATATTCAATGAAACTCCCCTAGATCGAGCAATAATAGCCAATAACACGGTGGCAATTCAACTGTTGATGAGTTATGGTGCGTTGTCGGAGGTCTCACTTCTACAGGAACAATGATAGGAAGTCATGACCAGTTGTTCGTGTTGGGAAAGCTCGAATTACCAATGATTAAGTTAACCAATCTTCATTAGCTTGATATATCTTGAAAATAAATAATTCACTATTCTTTTAATTTTACTATCAATTATTATAAACTTATTCAAGAACACATGCACGCTAATAAATAGGAGTCACTCGTTGTTGAAGAAGCATGGAAACCAGTAAGTAGTGGGGTTACATTGATCATCAATCCAACTTAGCCCATCAGATATCATAAATTCCTAATTATGCTTCAACAATTAAGGACAAAAGTGACATACCAGACAGGTTATACATCTCTCCTCAGTCCAGCCAAGTTTAACAACTAACTCGGGAATTGTAACATGTCCAAAAGTCTTCACTCAGCTCAAGGTAAACAAATGTATGAAACAAAATCTTTTACCTCTGATGCTTTCAAAACTTGAGTTGCATCTTGACTTAAAACTTTGGGGACCGATCGTAGAAACTTTCGTTGATTCACCTCCAAAACGACATATCCTCCACCCAAAGGTTTCAGGCTAGCAATAGCTCTCAAGAAATCATCACTACCGGGCTCATTAGAAAGGCACATATAGGGGGATTTACTCGCTGAGCTTGGCCTGCTTAGCACCCCTTCTTTTTTGCACTCGCTTCTTCAACTCATTCCATTCAGTCAGACCACCATCGGTTTCTCGTGAACTCATGCAAGCCTCAATGACTTGGACTCCCAATTCGTAATAGAAATCTCCCCATCCAAGTAATTCCGTCCAAAAACCTTTACTGGCTACGAATATTCCTGATTAGCATTTTGGTAAAGTGGTTACAGGCCAAGGGATCCACATCGACTAGTTCACACATACGCTGAAATCTAGCCCTGAAAACAGGATCTCTACGTATATCTTGGGCATGTTTTTTGGCGAAATTTTCCAAGTTTTTCCGAAAAGTTTCGAGATGATGATTCAACTAATGCATGTTTTGAATTCCTCTGGTCAAAATTCATACTTGTTCAACTTGCACAGCAGCTAAAGCCTCACCAACTTCTCGAAATTGTTCCTATCGAATTACTGATGATAAGTTATGCATGGAGAGAATAGTAGTGGGATACTTTGGATTGAACCTGTCTTTGAAGCCCTGAAATTCCAATACCTCGACGTCTCATTTTTGTGAACGCCAAGCTTTGTCACATGCTGAACTTCCAAACACCACCGACTCGCTATGGAAATGCCAATTCTGACGTTATTTCTTTTCTTCTTCTTCTTGGCACTTCTTGCTTACTTCTTTGACCGCCCTTCGAACGCTGGTGCAGTTAAATCATCCGAGCGAAAAACCTCAATCTTCAAATCTACAAACACCACAGAAAGACCTCATCCTCTACTGATTATTTGCTTCGCTCCCTTTGGTTTATTATATCTTCTTGCTATAGGATTATGGAAACATTGGAGACGATTTGTCCAAGCCGTTGTTCATGCTCTTGGTCTGTTGATAATGAATTGCTGGATATTCTTGTCTCACTTGTTCGGTTATATCACCTTAGAAAGAGCTCAACTTGTCCTACAAAAGCTGTCCAAGTTCTGTGGATTAATCATCAGTTTTTTGGCCAATGTGCTTAAAACTCCTGCCCTGTTTTTGAAACATTATCTGACCCTTGCGGCTAGACAGCTGGTTGCTATTGGTGATCGAATACAACTTTTCTTTTGGCAGGTTGTTTGGTTGCATTTGAAGCAAAGTCTATGGAAATGTTCAGATATATTTCAAATGGGTATATTTAAGCTATTGGATGGAATTGAATTGTCCATTCGCTTCGTTCGTCGCTGTAACATGAAACTTCGCCCAGCTTATCGGAGAGCTGATGCAAATATGTATTACTTGAAGGAGTTGCAGTATCAAAGCGAGCATGAGTTATGGAAACTAACCTGTAGATTCTACTTTCGTCTCTTGAAGCCTGCATTGATTAACACCTCCCGAGTAATAGTGGAAAAAAGCAAATTCTGCCTGCAACAGCTTCAAAGGGTGATGGGAATTTTTGAAGGAGTTTTTTTAAAAATCTTTCTCTTTGGGAAACGGATTATCAAATATGCGCGAATTTTGATATATCGAAAAGAGCTGGTTGATGCGTTGTTATTGGCGGTGGATGGTTTAAAATCTCTGGGTTTGTTGATTTGGAATGCAATAGCAACGAGTTCATCAACGATTAGGCAGCTGTTGAAAAAGACATACTTTTTATGCGGCGAACTTTTACTTTTAATGGCTTCTCTTACACAGCATCATGTAGTTCCGCTCTTGTTCAATATTTACAAGATCTTTGGTTTGCTCTATAGAACTCTTTCAAGGCTTATAATAACACTCTTCTGTAAATTACGATATGTTATTTATCCCTTCATGGTGTCTACGTTGATGGAATCAGTAGCTTTGGTGTATCCCCTGTTTAGCCATGTTGAAAAAGCAATTTATGTGTTTTGGAAGCATTTTTCCAGAATTACAACTGTTGGCTTTCGATATTTCAGCACTTATACTTATGCCGTCATAGAAGCTTCCTGGACATTTACAGTCAACTTGATTTCGTATTTATTCCAGTTTATTTGGTCTGCCTTAATAGTCCTCTTCGATTGTGTTCAGCTAGTAACGCCAATACTGATAGGTCGATTCTGGGAGGCCACGGCATATGTACAACATTTTGGGGAAATCTTGATAAAGAGCTTCAACTTGTTGATAATCCAATGTGCCGAATTGGGTAATTTGATATGGAGCGGATTTGTTCAGGTTCCGGTAGTAATGATGTGGTGGGCGCAACTGTTTGGATTTGTGGAAGAGGTCAAACAAAGACCCGAGCAAAGTAGTAAACCCAGTAGTACGATGAAGTGATAGAAGCCGTTTCCTTTGTTTTCCCCATTGTTTTCTTGAATAAAGTAATTTACTGCATGTTAAATTGCGTGGTCAAATTTATCCCTTAATTGGGGGTGTGTTTTGTTGTGTTGATGGATGTTTCGTTGTTTTCTCAATCGTTTTCATCCAACAACAGCAGAAATTCGTCAAAGCTTGAGGCGAACTTACAAAGTCGATACTCGCCCAATAGAAGGAAGATCGAAAAGAAACAGCCATGTTCCCAATTCCATATACTCCAGATTGGCGAGATCTAATGCCGAAAAATTAATCAAGAAAATCACCTTAGGTTCGGCCAACCAAAGGGTAGTCAAGGACATTGCTAGGGTAGATGAGCTAGAATTAAGACGTCGCAAGCTTCGACTATGCAAGTTTTTACAGCTTCTACATTCCACCTGGATCCCTAGTGCCGAAGAATTATGGAAAGCGTATATGGATATTCTCAGTCTTCCCGGCGGGGTTACCCATCTGTTGCCAAGTCATTTACGCCATCTCCGAGCGATACTTCGACTTGATCCCGATTCAAAAACCCTGGAACGGGTTTTAAGCACCTTTCAGCTTCAAATGACCATCTTTGGCAAAGAAGAAATGGCACGCCGTGATAGAAAAGAATACCTATACACTTTGGCCTCAGCGGGGTTATACAGAAAGGCCTTGGATGCCTTTAATGAGTATCGAATGGAGGGGAAATCTTTTAGCGTAAATGAATGGAATGTCAAGTTGGATGCTGAGCTTCATTTAGTCGATATGGCATATAATCAACCCGGTGATACGGCCACGGCAATGATCGCAATTAGTAGAAGAGCCGAGGTAATATTGAAGGAATTCGAACAAGCCGGAATCAATCCTGATGTTAATACCTTTGCCAATATAATCTGTTACCTTTTACGCAAAGACTTGTATGATGTGAATTTCGGTTTGGCTGTTTTTTGGTTGAACAAGATGCAGGATTTGTTAAAACCCCCGTTGATCCCAGTGATTGGGTTTGTAAGGATTCTTCGCATGTTGGAATTTCGAGAAGAACCAATGATGGGGTTGAGATTGCTGTTATGGATGAAAAGGCATGATGTACAAATGACCTCTCAGCTTAGAAGGCTGTTGGTTTGTGCATTGATAAAACAGTTTGGTATTCTGGGCAAGGAGGAGGAAATGCAAACCGTTTATAATAAAGTAATGGGGAAAAAGGCTAGAAAATTCATTAGCACTGAGAGCGAAATGCAAAGACTTTACACTGGTTTCTTGGAGGGATTTATACAACTTGGCCAAGTAGAAAGAACGCTACAAGCGCTGAAAACAATGATATTTGCAGATCAGGCCATATTTCCTCGTACTCTGCACAGATTATCTTGTTTTCTCGATAAGTTAAAGCGAGAACGGCAATTATTATAAATAAAATTATTAATTTCACGCCCTTCATATCAGGGCTATTACAATCTTCAGTTAACTAGATTACTACGGTTTTTTCCCTGACTTTTTTCCCCGACTTTTTCACCGATTTTTTCCCTGATTTTTTCCCTGACTTGGAACTTGTCTTTGAGTTGGACTTTCCGCCTTTCGACTTGTCGGCCTTTCCGCCTTTCGAATTGGTTTTTGCATCGGCTTTCTTGGCATTTCGCTTGGTCGCGGGAACAATGAAACAAAATAATGCTTTTGGCATGTCGAACATACTTTTCTTGGCAACTTCTTTCTTGGAAGTTTCAGCCTTCTTTGCGTCTTTGGCACCTTTTGCTTTAGCATCTTTGGCGCCTTTTCCTTTTGCGTCTTTCGCACCTTTTCCTTTTGCATCTTTCGCACCTTTTCCTTTTGCATCTTTACCGGCTTTTGGTTTTTCTTTTTTATCAACGCTATATTTGTCTTCATCTTCATCTTTGGGTTTCTTGGGAGCACCTTTAGTGCTCGTGGGTTTTCCCCCAATTTTCTTAAGACCAGCTTCCTTGGCTTTAGGTTTTTCATCTTCATATCCACCTCCGCCTCCGTGTCTGTCTTCATCTTCGTCCTCATCATCTCCTTTGGATTTCTTGGGAGCACCTTTAGAACCAGTGAGTTTTTCTCCAATTTTCTTAAGACCAGCTCCCTTGGCTTTAGGTTTTTCATCCTCATCTTCATCTTCATCTTTGTCTCCGCCTCCGTGACTGTCTTCACCTTCGTCCTCATCTTCATCTTTCTTTCCTGGTTTTCCTTTACTAGGCCCAGCTGGCTTTGCCGCTCCTTTGCCTTTGGGCTTAGAGGCTCCTTTATTTACTTTTCCCCCTTCTTCCTGGCCTTCTCCACCTTCATCGTCATCACCTCCTCCACCCTTACCCCATGATTTGCCTTCGTGTTTCATAGCTTTTGCTCTGAACTCACTTGCGGGAGTTATAGATGGTAATCCGTCATAAGCAATCCAACTAACAAGTGGAACTTCTTCGAAATGGAAATCTTCGTCAACTATAGATGTAAAGACTACATTTTGCGATTTGGCCGTAGAAGCTTTGTCTTTGGATTCACCTTTACCCTTAGCCTTGGCTTTTTCTTTAGACCCTGACTTTGATTTGGGCTTTGCTCCTCGTCGTTGTAAATCTGGGGATTCCAGGTTTCTTCGAACAACTTCTGGAGATGCCTCTTCAGACCTAATCTTCAGATCAACCTCAACCGGCAACTCCAAAGCTTCTCTTCGTTCCAAAGAAAGCGCCGGAGAGGTAGAAGGCTTGGCGCTTCTTTTGAACAGTTCTTCCAACCCAAGGTCAGACTCACCAGCATGGACAGTGCATATTAACAATAGAGAGAAGAACGTAACAGAAATTAATAAAGAATTATTAAATAACATGCCTATATCACAAAAGAAGAAGAAAAAAAGGGGTGAAAATGAAAATATGGAGAAGTGGGAGAGATAAACAGGGAGAAAGGAGAGAGAGGTGTCCAAATGGGAACCCCTTACTTTATTCCCCCCAAATGTTTTTTTTTTCACTGGGGCTATATGCGTTTAGCTCCCAGAGGTCAGCTGTTTATCGCTCTCTTTTAAACCAAGAAAATGAGTTGCAATCATGGCCATGACGATCACCACGATCACCACCACCACGATCAAGGAGGACATGAACCAGAAGCACTCCAGAAAAGATCCTTGCTGGAATTCATCGACCTTGAACAGGTTGCAGTTTATAACTCTAGTAGTGATGCTCGGGCTGTTTTCAAGCCCTGGGATCAAAGGTTAAACCTTGATCCCTTTGTGGAAAGTCTCGATGATCCAGAATTATTGTTCAAGGTTCCTTTCACAACAATGGTGAAGATTCATGGCATTGTATTGAGAGGCTGGCCAGTGGGAGGTGCAGCTCCTAAAAAGCTAAGAACTTACATTAACCGAGAAACCCTGGACTTTTCCAACCTAGAAGACGTGGAAGCTACTCAAACCTGGGACCTGGTTCAAGGAGATGCAGCGCAAGAAGTAGCAGAGTATAAGACAAGAGTCACCAAATTCAACAGCGTTCATTGTGTTCATTTGTACTTTCCAGAGAATTTCGGGGTGGACACTACCAAGGTTTCTTTTATTGCGTTCTTGGGAGAAACGAGAGAGTATTCCCGCAAGATGTTGACAAATGTGCAGTTCGAGTATGCAGCAAATCCCGCTGATCATAAAACCAAGTCAGATCAACCAAATACATTTACCATTCATTAGAGCTAAAAAAGGAAATATAAATAATAATTTTTAAAATTAATTTATTTATTATTAAGGAAGAGAAGGAGGAGGACCTGGAGGTGGCTCATATGTCGCTGGAGCCACAGCACCAGAAGGAGGGGGGAACTGAGTGGTTCCTAAAGTCTGCGAATCAGGCATCATAACACTCGAAGGAAATTGAGTGGTTCCCAAAGTCTGCGAATCAGGCATCATAACACTCGGAGGAACAGGCATTGAAGGAGGGAAATCGGCAGGTGGAGCGTACAACGGCACAGCGTCGATCGGAGGAGGTGCGTTTTGAAGTGCAGTTGTAGGAAAATCAGCATAAACTATCGGAGGAACGGGCGGCGAGGAGACTTTTGCCTCCAAGGGGATGTGTTGATAAATGGGTTTACCATATTCATCCACTCCAGTCTGAACCAACTCCAAGGGATTCACGGGAGGAGGTGGAAGATAAGCGGCTTCATTGGCCTCTCTCGGAGCTTGTGCCATTACAGCTGGGGCTGGAGTATCTGGAACATCGTCATATCCCACCAATGCACCAGGCCACAAAGTAATAGCGTAAAATATCCAATAAAGGATCGCAGCTACCAAACCACCGGCTGCAAAACTAAGCAAATAAGGCAGAATTCCTAAAACGCTTAAAATAGCAACAAGTCCTATTTGCTAATAAAACTCAGCCAATAATAAATCAAGAAAAATTACGTTTTTCTTTTTCCTCAAGGATTCATTTCCTTTAGTTTCCATGCCCAGGTAAAGCCAAACGCTGAAAACTAATTGAACAAACACTGCGAGAAGGAGGAGAATAAAATCCAATAATAAGAGAATTCCACCAGCTTCTGCACTGTATGCTGCTACTATGGTAAAAATAAAGGCTGCAATCCAGAATCCAGGATACACAAACAGCAAGAACTTCACCACCTTGGAAGTGGTGTCGTATTTCTTTTCTTCCAAATGATCTTTCATCGAAATGTTCCAAGCACGAAGCATTAGAACTACAGTTATTTGAATTATAACGTTGGCAATAACCACAAAGATGGCTCCTATAATTATCAAGGCTACACCTGAAGCCCCAGCCACAGCACCTATGGTATATATAACCAGCACTGCCCAAAGATTAGTTACTCAGTAACAAGATTACTAAGAATCGCAATAGCCAAATACCCATAGAACCGAACTTTGGTTTGTTTGTAGCGATATGCGTAGCCTGCCATAAGAAGCAGGAGTATTACCAAACTAACAATGCCAAATACATCAACCATGTTAATCTCTTTATGTGTTTAAAATGATTCTTGTGGATAGGGAGATAGCGGGAAAAAGTTAATATGTGACAACAGTATTTTCCCCCCTGAAATATTCAATTTATTATAATCACGTGGATTGTTATTCTTTTTTCCATTCCGTTCACGTGATGTGATATCCTTTTTTTAATCCTTTCAAAGCTTCTTGTGCAATGTTTCGCAATAAGTGAATTCTGATTAGTTGCAATTTTTCAATAGTACTATCCTCCAACATAGGACAACTAGATCTAATAGCATATCTCTTCCTCTTTGTATTAACAACATATTTTTTGGTTTTCTAATGATTTAATTGCAATGACCGCTAAAAGTCTCATTTCCAAGTTCCCAATACAGTATATGAGTTGTTACAAATAATATTGGATCACACTTTTCGACTGGCACATTATTACCGTAGATTCAACACCAGTTGGTAGAATACCACAATATTGTTTGGCGTCTGCAGCTTATAAATGCAAGGATTTTACCAGAGCGTTGAGACATTGGGTACAACAACTTCGTTCATCAATAGGAGAAAGAGGAGAGATATTCTTGCAAGAATTATGCGTTTCTCTTGAGGATCCCTGATGTTGTAGTCGGGGCTTGCATGATTAGCACTGAATTATCAACAAGACAACAAATATTCTTTCTTGAAAGTATCGGTGCATGGAGCCAAACTCAAACATGTCTCGAAATAGCCCCTAGACAAAACCCAAGCGGAAGTCTGAGGTTATCAAACTCGAAGGTCATTACGAAACATCCCTGGCTCTTGTGGACTCTTGTGAATGCTACCATGTGAAAGGATTACAAGTGAAACAGTTCTGAGAATCGAAAGCTTTTTGAACATACGCAACCATCCAAATTAGAAAATGTATATCTAAACACAATTTTTCCAAAGTAGGTTTTAAGTATAGCTACACTTTCTAATTTAGATATCCGCCAATTTTCCATGATTGGTTTCTCTACAATTTCCCACTACCATCGGCCTGTTATTCTGCCCCAGCATCCTACACTCGTACTTCTGCTATAATGTCCATGGTTGGATATATACTTGGACTTGGTGACCGACGAGAGGGGGAAAATGTCATCAGACTCACTCTAGCTCATTATCTGAGATTATCAGTAAGGGAAGACAGAACAGAGTGGGGGAGTAAAGAATATTAGGTTTTTCCCAGGACTTCTTGGGTGAAATGCTGAGAGCTCTTGGAGAATGACTGCCCCCCTCAATCACATGCCAATTTATGATTACATAGTCAAATGATTATAAGGGAATTTACCAAAATGATTTATCATTTTAAAATTTTGGTTTTGTTTTGGAAAATGTCATTTCGCCCTACATTTTTGGTTATTTCGCCTGCATTTTTGATCACATGATCATAATAATCAGTATTTCCTGCAAATTTATCAAATTGCTTACTTTACTCTTATGAATATGAAATTATTTAAAATTAAGGATGAAATAATTGCTAAGTTAAACATTAGTATGAAAAAATGCTGTAATTCTTATATTTGGGAAGCACACTCGCTCCGAAAACTACGAAAGCATGTTAAAATTGATTGATGAGACTCGGCACCGGCGGGATCGAAGAGCAGAGCAAACG
>QZWR01000109.1:0-39962 GCA_004114325.1 Zoophagus insidians
GAGATCAATCATTTCCCCCCGACTTTAATAAAAATAACTTCTCTCACACTCTCGTTTGTTTTTTTTAGTCTACTCCCCCTCTCGAGCTACATTTCACCGTGTAGTTTGAGCTTCACCTGAAACAAGCCAGCAGAAGTTCACCCTTCAAGACCCAGGTCTTGACACAGTTGAAGAAAATAATAAAAAATTAACCATTAAAACCCTTTAAAAGAACCTTTAAAAGAACTCTTTCTTTACACAATACTCTTTATATCTTTCCACGCACAAACCAAAACTCTTTCCTCTATTTGACGGCTGCTAAAAGTTATCATCATTAATAAACACTTTTCTAACAGAGCTTAGTCACTTACACATTTTGCGGGCGATTCCAAAAGTTCAATGTTTAGCGAACTCTGAGGAGATTCAAGCACATTTCAATATTAAACGCAAAAAGTGTACTAATTTGGACAGATTTGCAATTTTCCCCTTTGGGAATTTGTTAAACTTTGCTTGAATTCCATAAAACTTTGAACCTTATTTTTTGGGGGTGGGCATTTTATTTTTGACTCAAAACATCTAAAGAAATACACGCAATTTAATTCCCTCTTCTGCTCTTTAATTTATTTTATATAAGAGGCTTATAGCAGTTGAATATTGTTTTTTTTGTTTGCTATAGGTTCTCAAGACCCCAGGAGTATTTACGACTTGGTTGTACGAGATAAAAGGGAGTCATTCTCGAGCTCTAGTGGCACAATCAGGAGTAATACCTGAACAGAGCCAGAGTTTCAGTGATGCAGTGCTAGGCCCCGTATGGGCATTATCGCTCTTGATATTAAATTGGCAGGTCCGACATGCAGTGGTGGAAGGTTGGTTTGATTGGTTAAGGCTCAAGTTATAATGCTTTGGGTGGATGGAAGGCATGGTTTTCAATAGCTCATGACAATTACCCGATTTATGGTACTGAAGAAGAATGGGTACAGGCACAGCACTGATGAGCAAGCGGACAATTATCGGTAATGGTTGATGAATCTTTGGTGAGAGAGAGAGAGAGAGAGAGAGAGAGAGAGAGTCAAGAGCACTAAAGGAGGTCACATTTAATATTCTCTCATAAAAGGGTTAATAATTTAAAATAAATTGACAGTTGTTATTTAAACACTGGAATTTTAGGAATATTATGAATGCACATGACCAGGGGCGGCGAGAGCAAAATAAGGGATTAATTAGCATTATTTGACTTTCGACTTTCGACTTTCTTCTTGCGTTCGATGCCATTCCCATCTAGAAACGAGAGCAGTGGCCAGGATAAAGGTTTCCAGTTCTTCTATTCGCTGGGTAAAGACGGGATACTGCTTCAGCAACAGGTCCCAGTGAAGAGTGATGGTGCCCTTAGAGCTAGTCAAGCTCAAGGGGATATCCAACACAGCAAGAATATCTTGAGACTGCTGCTGCTGGTCATTGTCATGATCTTGACAATTGTGATGTTCTGCTGTCAGGGTAAACCCAAGGAAACATTTAACAATGCGCCATTTTAGGGTTACTTCGTTTCCTAGGTTACAGTTGAAGGTTTGATTTATCCAACCCTTCATCTTGAACACACCAATCTCGGGGGATGCTTTAGCTTCTTTCTTGTCTTGATATCCCAGACAGTTTTGGATGATGAATTTGGTGGGAAAGAAGCCTTTTTTGGTGATTCGCCAAATCTCTTCACCCTCAGTTTCACCCTCATTCTTGCGATAAAATATGTAGCCAAGGCTGAAACTGCTCTTTCGAAGCTTGTATTTTGGTTCTTCGGTGCGAGCATCTTTTAGGGTGTAAAAAGTGCCAAGGAGACCTCGTTCAAAGGTGTATTCAGAAGTAGGGTTCATCTTGGGGAAGGTGTGTTTTGTCAGTTGGAAGAAAAATCATGCATGATGTTATTCAAGAATTTATTTAATATGACCAAAAAGGGAAGGAGACGGAGTTGTTAAAAAAGCCTGGTTTCTTGACGACACCTGTCCCATTCTTGTTTTGATATTAAGGACATGGTAATTATAAAGGTTACTAATTCTTCCTCTCTTCCCTTGAAACAGGGGAAATGCTGTAACAACGCTTCCAAGTTGATCCTGATGGTTCCTTCATAGCGGATTAAACAGGGCATTTCCAACTCTGCCACCATCGTTTTACCAAACCCCATCTCAGAGAGAGTGGCCTGCATTATAAACCCAAGAAAAGCCTTTTTCACCTGCCATTTCAGGGTTAATTGGCCGGTTAGAACGGCTTGAAATGAGGGATTCCAACCAGCCTTTATCCTAAACAGGCCAATAACTGGAGCATGTAGTTTATTCAAGCTGTTGTGCTTTGCTTTGATGTCAAACTTGTAAGGATTGTTGCAAAGTTGACTTGATCGCCATAGATATTTTCCATTCAGAGTTTTCAAGACATATTCATTGGAATCCTTGGCCTTCTTGAATAAATATTTCGTTTGTTTTATGGGCAGGTGGTGAGGATGTATGGAAATAACCCTGGTAAAGAAGCTTTGATCAAAGTGATAGATGGAAGTCATGATTATTGTAACATTGCCCCTCCACTCTGAGAGAGAGGCGTATTTGATGGTAAGGTGTGTGAATTTTGTGATACTACTTGACTCACACACACTCTGATTCAATCCAATGGTTTCTGGATAGAAGTCATGCTGCCAAGGAACAATTTATTCTTCCATTGGCACTGTTTGTGCTATTTTGAACTTTTCTGTCAGTACGTCACAAATGGCTTCCAAGTCATTCAAGGCTCGATGAAACATTTCAAAAGCCGTAGTGGTTTCTTTTTCCTCTCTCTGTTACTTCCTCCCCACTTGAGCAAAATGACCTACCTAGAGTTTGAATTCTTAGGTGGAATAAATCTTCATAAGGACTTGGAATGGTATAAGCTGCGAATTCCACCTCGGGACTGCGGTTTGGTTGGTTGGTTGATTGAGTAAAAAATGCATACTATTTCATAAGCATCCAGCGTAGGGCATTACCAAAGGTATGTCCTTCTTGTCTTACCACAAAAGTAGCACAAGTACTGGACTTTTCAGCATCAGATACCTTTAGCCCCCCCCCAAAAAAGGAATAATGAGGAAAGGATGGGTAAAAAAAAAGAGAAAGAAATAGTACAATTTCAACTTTTAATCCGTCAAATTCAGGAGCTGAGCCCAAGAGTTCTGGTTCAACCAAGGCCATCAGAGTTAGAGAGACTGGTGGCTCAGGTGACCTCGTCTACATCTCTTTCTACACCAGCACCACTCCGTCTAATCAATACCGCCTGTTCCTTATTTGGCAAAACACGAATAATATTAATAATTCCATCCAAATCCTCATCTGATGACTGCAAGGTTTCCTTTGATGCAGAAAAAGGAGTAGGAAAGCTACGTCTGTTCCTACTGCTACTGGATAACTTTGCTTCGAACAACGGCCACAGAGCAGGCAGAGGAATGGTTCTCCTTTGAGAGCAGTGTTTATCAAACCACGCCTTCAACTTGCTCACAATCATGTTGGTGATTTTGGGCACGTCTTTAAGCTTGGTCCGATGTCCTAACAACGAATGCACCTGGATATCCAACTCGTAGCCTGGTAAAAGTGCCAAAGTTAAATTCTTTTCTGCTACATTTATCCTCAGCCTGATCTGTACCGCCCCATTACCATCAACAGGTCAAATCTTACCACGCCACCGAATTTAACCACCGAAACAGTCAAAGAGACGGGAAGTGCAGCAACCATTGGTTTGGGCCAGTTCAATAAAAGTTCGGTATCCAAGCCCAGGGTGATTTGATCATTAAAATCAAAGGCTATTTCCACTTCCTATTCAAAAAATAAACAAAGCTAAACTCTTTTTTTTTGTTGTAATGGTTGAAATAAAATTACGGGACTGGGTTCAATAACCTTGACCTTTACAGAGACCAGGCGTGGATAATCCGTTCCCAAATTTATCTGTGTAATCTTCACCGGTCCCTATTCTTTGTCATTAGTGCGATCAGGCAAGGAGAGGAGGAGGAGGCACCAAATAAGAAGGAAAGGCTTCACTATTGAAAAACTGATCCAAACATTTCAACAATTGTTGACTTTGTTGAGCTTCCATTCTATAAAGGTCCAATACTTGCGCCATCAATACGGAAATCCATTCAATCGGGTATTCATTTCTCCCATCCAAAAGACTGGTAAACTGTTCCATCCTCGCTTGAGTAGCGGCATTCTGAATCTGCGAATCATCCGATCAGCTTTTCTCTTGCAAATTACCGTATTTTTGCTAAGCTTGGAGGCATTATTCGTGGTCCAAGCCGAAAATAATAGCCAGGATGGGAGATTGAGAAATCTCTTGTCTGTAGATGAAGATGATGAAGAAGATGATGGAGGGACTGTATCAGTGACGGCTGTAGAATTAATGGGATTGGTCTTATCCTCCAAAAATAACCAGCGTAATAAAATAACCGAAAGAACGATGGTGATGAGTTGACTGATTAGAAAGCCCTGTACAAACGCCCAAAGCCATTGTGAGATCAAGGCCTGTTCCAACATTTCTATGATCACCTGCTCCCCAAGATGGGGGTTTTTTCATGGCCGGTGTTTGTCCATAATGCTATGACTAATTCGTTTATAATCCCCCAATCTTGATTGTCAAATTGTTGTGGTCGCGATTTTATTAATTACTGAAGTTACTCTAAAATGTGAAGAATATTCCAATGGCATTTCAAATCTTCAATATTCGAGATACACAACAATTATGACATATAGCGGATCACATGACATAACAGTGTAGATACTTTTAGTGATAAAAGTGTGTACAAGTGGCGCGGCGCCAAAAGAAAGTACAACTATCATCACCAAAAGGGGGCGGGCCTTTCCAAATACTAAGAAAACCCAGAGTGACAAAGTGTCACTAAAACTGACTTCCAGAAAATCTACACAACAAAAATCAGTAAAATTATTATTGTGCCAAATTAGGAAGGAGAAATTGGAAAAACTTTTAGCCTCACAATTCGTCATTGATCGGAAAAACCTTTTACCATGGCCATGCAAGCGAGGAAGGAGCAATCGTTTTCCTATGTTCAGTTTACGCAGCAGCAGCACCATGAATGAAGGTACCCAAATCTTCCCCTGCTAGGCTAACCCCAATCCCAGTTCCGCCCACGTATTCGGAAACCATGAGCAAGGACCTACTGCATGGATTCCAGCATGCTTCATTGCTACGACTGAGGAATCTCGTGGTTAGCTCCTCAGTGGCAATGTTGGGACTGCTTCTACTAAGAATCATCAATTCGGCCTGGGATCAAAATGCCTATTTCGGCTTCATCTGTGTTTCTTTGTTTATGATGACTTTCTTTGCCTTGAATACCAGTAATACCTATAAATCCTGTGGACCTGAGCTTATTGGTTCAAGTCTTGATAGATGCGTTGCAGATTCAAGTTCCTTTCTCCCATTTACAATCTCAAATTAAAGTTTTGTTGATTTCGCAAGCAATCTTGGTATTGTTGGCCTCTCTTTACCGCGATTCTGGTAAGTTTCTTCTCCCTTCTTCTTATAATTGTATTGACCGTAAATGGTTGGTAGGACTGTTTAACCTTTCAATCTTCATCACTCTTCCCATGATTAGGTATCTCTCTAATTATTTCCGCCAGTAATGACCCTCCTCATAGCTGGACATTTTTATCTTTTAATTTTTCCCTGATA
Source organism: Zoophagus insidians (assembly GCA_004114325.1). Classification (NCBI taxonomy): domain Eukaryota; kingdom Fungi; phylum Zoopagomycota; class Zoopagomycetes; order Zoopagales; family Zoopagaceae; genus Zoophagus; species Zoophagus insidians. Next base: position 5,665 of record QZWR01000109.1, read on the forward strand.
ATTACTTGTTCAATGATTCTTCCTTTCTTTTTAGAGCTTAAATTGTATCTTTCTATTTTGTTCTAAAGGTGGATTACTAAGCACGTTTTTAGCAAGACTGAGCATGAAAAAGTTTCCGAAGCTGCCTTGATTTTCGTTTGGAATAGTTGGATATCCTTGATTTTCGCTTATACCATCATCAAGCTTTGGTCGACGGTGTCGAGCGCCGATTTTGTCCTAATTGCTACTACTACCACCACTGTCGCAACTAATACTACCACTACTACTCCAAACATTGAATTGGTTACCTTGTTGAATGATGTAGTTCCTAATAATCATCTTGAATGTCGCAAACACCAAAAGAGCAACCACTTGGAAAGCAATAGTGGTGATAATGAGGCTGATGCCAATACTTCTTCCCCAGTGCCCAAATTATCCCAATCGTTGGAACCAGTTGAACATGCCAAATCCATGTTTATTTCCAATGTTAGTCATGGTGGGCTTTTCCTTTTCAATATACCGCTGACAAGGATAGAGTTGAGAACACCCTTGCATGGAATAATGGCTGCTGCTGAACTCTTGGAAGAAACCATGTTGAGCGAGTCCCAACTGATACTTTTAGATACCATCATTAATTGTGGGGTTAACCTAATGGAGGTTGTCCTTTTTCCCCCTCCCAAGGAGCTAATAAGCGTATAGGTGGTGAATCAAGTCTTGACATTTAGCAAGATGGAATATAACAATATTTTAAGACTGGAGCATGAACCAGTTGACCTTTTTGCCCTGTTGATGGAAACCAGCGATAGTGTAGTCATTGAAGCAGAAAGAAAAGGCCTAGAGTTTGTCCTAAGTCTTCATATTCCCAGTGAATATCGATTTGTTTATACTGATAGGTATTGCTTTAGAGTATGTTTATAACTTTGTTGTTTTATAGTGGATGTTTAAGGCAAATATTATTAAACGTAACCCTTTAATATAGCCCAGTGTCATAATTACGGTGAGGTAGTTGACGGGAAATGCCATCAAGTTTACCGAAAAAGGTTACGTAGAGGTATCAGTAACGCATGATCTCGATTATAACAAGTTGAACGAGGGGAAAATGCGTTATTTGTTCTCAGTCACAGATTCTGGGTGTGGCATTGCTAAAGATTTTTTGCCCAAACTATTTACTCCCTTTACGCAGGAGGATGCTTCCTCTAGGCGCAAGTATGAGGGTGCAGGGCTTGGTCTTAGCATAGTCAAGGGAATGATGGAGCTTTATGGTTCTCGCTTGGAAATCAAGACTGATTGTGGTCGAGGAAGCACCTTTAGCTTTACGCTGGAAATGGAATTAGATTCAGAAAAGAATCTTCCTGGGCTTCCTTTGACAGCGGATCTGCGCAGCCTTACCAAGGATGATCGAGAATTTATCCTGGAAAAGTTTCATTCAAAGTCCATTGCTGTATTGGAAGCAAGGAATCATCGCATGTTTGATCATATCATCCGGTATCTAAAGGATTGGGAAATCGAATCCCAGTTGTTACAAGGACCTGTAAATCTTAGCTTTGCTTCGGATATTCTGAAAACCGCACCAGACATTATCATCATTAATGATAATTTTGAAAACTTGGTGGATTTCTTGCAACTTTTTCCTGCCTTTTATCAATTAGACCAACCTGATGATTCAAATGGGCTATCCTGGAAGAATCGACCACGCATTATATACCTTAGCAGCATGACTTATTATCGTAAAGTTGAAGCATTTGTAAAGTTGTATCGGCCACTTTCTGTAGCTATAGTAGAAATGGTAGTTTTTAAGTGGTGTGTTTGGTAATCGTGTGTGTGTAGCCAGTAAATCCCAAAAAATTGGTTAGAGCCTTTGTAAGGGTTACTTGTTGGATTCAGGAAGAATTGGAGCCTTGTCCTAGGATGGATATGATTTGGCATACCATACAAAAACACTCCAGATATACTCGTGAATCATATGCAAGGAGTTGTAGGGATAAGGCCTCGTTTGTGCGATGTTTTACGCCTAGTTCTGATGCGCCCCCGCCCATTAATTTCTTCAGCACTAGTACGCCAAATAGCCTTCCTAGTAGTGGTAGTAGCAGAGGTAGTAACAGTGTGGAAAGCCCACGTGATGAATGGAAGAAGATTCGAGTGTTGGCAGTGGATGTAATTTCTATCTTGTGGTTGAGGGGGAAAAATAACAGAGCGTGTTGCTGGGCAAATTAGGATAATCGGATTAATCTCAAGATATTAATAACCTTTCTTAAAAAAACGGGGATTGTTGATGTAGTAGAAGCCATCAATGGTATACAAGGTAATTTTTATCCTACTTGGTCATGTCTCTAAGGAAATGAAATAGCAATTGATGCTTGTAAGATACGTGAATTTGATGTGATTTTCATGGTATAGCATTCTTACTCTCTTTGCCTTTTATTAATTGGGCGGTGATAGGATATTCAAATGCCATTATGTGATGGGGTAAGATTTTTCAATTCCGAGATTAATGTTCATTTTGCGGGGGGGATTTATCAGATTGAAGCAGTAGTAGAGGTAATTCACGAAAGCAAAATTATGCTAAACAACTCGAGAGATTAGATTAGAAGAATGGAAAGCTTGAAACAAACTCTTAGGAAAAAGTTTATTATTGCCATGTCAGGTTTGGCTACTACGGTAACTCCCCCGCTCCTTTCCCTCTAACCACCCCGACACACAGAGAGATCGGGAGATTGCATTGGAGGCCGGGTGTGATGAGTTTCTAACCAAGCCAGTTTCATTCAAAGCATTACACAAATTTCTTGAAGAATGGAAAAAAATTGCTGTACAATAAATATTTTCTATTTTGGGAATATTCAAAAAAATATATCAAGTTTTATTCCTACCATTGTGTTGTCACATGTCATTTGCGACTTGCTATAAAATAACATGTCTCACGTGCTAGGCCAGGGGGGAGATACCTTCTTCTCTCTCTTCTCTTACTTGCTTGCTCGTTGTATTAGTTTCTAAAGAGAAAATACCTGTTTTTTAAAAATGGAAAGCGTACATGCCTATGAAAACCAGCTGGATAAGGAACTCTCCAAGATCCCTCAGTTGAGACAACTGGAGACTGCCAGTGGAGTGAAGAAGACGCATATGGCCGCAGGAGTAGCAGCCACCGCCGCGCTGTTTATTTTTTTCAACATTGCTGGCCAACTCATCACCAATCTGATCGGATTTGCCTATCCCGCCTATCAGTCGTTCAAGGCCATCGAGTCGTCGCAGAAGGAGGATGACACGCAATGGCTGACCTACTGGACGGTGTTTGGTGTGTTCAGCATCTTGGAAACCGTGGTGGAATCCATCGTTTATTGGTTCCCCTTCTACTATATCATCAAGGTCGCCTTCCTGTTGTACCTGTATCTGCCCCAGTTCAAGGGTGCCGAGCATTTGTACCTCACTGCCATCAGACCCCGTTTCATGGCTCACCAAAACTCCCTCGATCATTTGGTCGATAGCGTAAAAGGAAAAGTCAACACTGTGGCGGAAACCTTGAAGGATGAATAATTTTCTTGTTTCTTCCTTCTCGTCTGTTTGTGTGTGTGAAGTAGAAGGCAATAAATCTTTACTCTTTTATGCGACAAGTTTATTTTTACTATGATTTGGTCTGTCCCTGGGCTTACATTGCTTCCAAGAGAATTGAAGCCCTTTGTGAACGAGTTCACGCTCAATTGACCTGTATAATTACTTTTGCTGCGTTTACTAGTGTGAGGGCATAGGGAAACCTGTCTTGTTGGGCGGAGTATATGATCTCACTAATGCTCCTCAGGGAAAGGCCAATAGCGCCTCCTCAGTCATGGTTCCCTCTAAGCAGGCCTATCAACTAGTCCATCTAGAGCGCACATTACAGCACTATGGGCTCAAGCTGACCTATCCGCCAAAAACACCCGCTTCTTCTCTGTTGGCCCTGCGCTTGCTGTGTAGCGTGTCTGATGAACAACGCGGGCCACTCTCACATGCACTATTCAAGGCATATTGGCAACAGGGCCTGGATATCTCCAATCCTAGCGTTCTTTCCGCCCTTGCTCAAGAAACTATTGGCGAGGTCATTAAAAAGATCGATCAAGACTTGCTACGTGAAAATACCAGCGAGGTGGTGGAACGGGGTGCACCAGGCGTCCCAGCCTTTTGGCTTCCCGAGTTTAAGAAATTGTATTGGGGACAGGATCGTTTACACTTTTTGGAAGCTCATTTATTGGCCGGTGCTTCTTTGAGTTCCATGGGTCTTGGAAAGGAGGATTTGAAAAAAATTTGGTCATCTCCCACTTCTGCTGCTGCTGTTGCTGCTTCTTTAAGTAAAGGAAAAAAGTTGTATTTTTGGTTTGATACTTCTTCGCCCTGGGGATATTTTGGTTGGAGTCAATTGGCCAGGCTGAGAAGTGAGACGGGTTGTGAAGTGATTCTAAAGCCCATCTTTCTGGGCATGTTGTTTAAATTGTAAGCCTCTTTTTGTCCCCCTACTAATGAGTGGCAAGGATGGGTACGGCTACACTTCCCATGAATGCCATGTCGGCCAATCGACAATCCTACTTCATGTACACTTTCCTCCCTGACCCTTTTAACGAGAGAGATGATAGGCAAGACTTGCAGGATTGGAAGGATTGGTGGGCGGCTTTTAATGGAAAACCTGTCAAATTTACCTGGCCAGACGTTTTTCCTATTCGTACGGTTAATGCTCAGCGAGTGATCATCTTGGAACCTGCAACCATTGATTGCATTTGTATGTCTATTGCTTGACTTGACATGACCTGACTGATCAACGGAATAGATGAGGCTTGTTGGGCGAATAATGAAAATATCTCCAATGATCAGGTTTTGGAACAAGTATTGGCGAGGAATGGCTTTAACCCGAATTTACTCCAAGCAGCCAAGAATAACGAGCGTGGTTGTAAAGATATCCTAAAGGGCAACACTGATGAAGCTCTAGCCAGGGGTATTTTTGGCGTTCCTACCTTTCAAGTTGGTAGTTCTGATGCCCCACTTTATTTCGGGTTAATTTCCCCCCTTTTTCTTGTAAATTGACTAATAGTTGAAATAGACAGGATAATTATCATTGGATTCAACAAGAATTATCAAATGGTACTTTGGTGGCACATTTATAAAGTTTTCTGTTTCTTTCCTCCACCACCACCGCTCCTTACACCACCTCTCTTTTTCCCACCACCACCACCACCACCACCACCACCACCTGATAATTCCTTCTTTTTGAAATGTTCTCTTCTTTCAGTCTTTCGCTTCTCTGCAATTTTATCTTCCACTTTTTGCAGCTCCCGTTGTCGTTCCACGCGTTTAATTGCTTGTTTTTCTTTCAACCGGTTTGTTTTATCCTTCTTCAACGTCTGCATTTGTTGTATCAATGCATTCAATTTGGATTCGGCTGGCTGTAATACTGCTGCAACCTTCTGCTTAACCCTTGCATCCTTCTTGCTCAACTTCGTCAAAGATTGATATTTGGGCCTGGAAGCAAAAGGAAGCTTCGTTTCTAATGCCTTGGGAATCTTCAATGGTTTGAATTTCCTTAAAGGTCGATCAATCTCTCTATACTTGGAGTCTGCTACATCAGGAACCGCAACTCCTTTACTGGCTCTAACCTCGCCCAGTAATCGCATTCCCTGCCAAGCAGTCTTGCTCGCCAGTAACAACGAAGTCACTGGATTATAATACTGCTTAGGCCTGATGCTATACCAAGTTCTCAAAAACACAATATCACTCATTAATATCTTATCCTCAAATGTTGCTCTGAACGCTCCCACTGGCTTCTACACCAACTTTGTTATTTTACCTATATCAATGGGTAAATTACCGAAAGTGCTTTCTTGATCTGACCACGGATTCCACTCACTGTTCTTATCTGTGCACCTTCAAACTTGGCCACTTCCAGGGCTGAATGAAACATATCCTTGATAAATGCTGAATTCTTATAAACCTTGCTGGGATATCCAACCAATTTTAGCTTCTTGACAATTTCCATCGCTGATTGGTCCAGTTCCAATACTACTCCCGTAGCACTGACTCGGAAAGATGCCTTGGACTCAGCAAGCGATTGAAAGGCACAAAATCCTGTATTAGGTGGTGTGGTTGGTCCATAAAACGTGGCCAAACAGTGCATATGTTCGGGTGTATATTTCAACATTCGATTTCGCGTTCCATCGTTCAACGAATAAATAGGAATTGACTGAAATCGTCGCCATCCAAGTGAAAATATCAACGGATCATTAGTCTTTAGGATTTTACGATGCCATCGATGTCTCTTGATCCTCGCCTATCTCACCTCCGTCATTTTAACTCTACGGCCTGATGATTTTACCTGGATAAAGTGAAATGTTTCTTCAGCCGGAGCCAATCCTCCCAAAATCAGCGGATACTTGGGATCAAAATGTTGAACAAATTCAAAAGGCATGTCATCCATCCTTATTCTTACATAACAGCCAGGTCGATAACCTTCTATTTGATTTCTCGTATGCTCATCAAGTGCTTCTAATTCGGCCAGATTTGCTTTTCTTCTAGTTTCTAATTCCTCCTTTTGCTTTTCGAAATAAGATTTTTCATCTGCTCCTCCTTCTCCGTCATCATCATATTCAGCATCGAATTTGGCCTTTAAAAGTTGTTTCTTTTTCTCGAATTCTTTATCTTTTCCCTCCTTCTCACCTCCTTCTTGCTCCTCATTTTCTTCCTCACCTTCTTCATCTTCACCTTCACCCTCATCTGCATCGCTTGCATCATCTGTTGTGATGCCAGTAATAAATCTTCTTCTCAATTTATCAATTACCTGTACTTATTGAAATTAGTTATTTATATAAAAGGGTAAAATTAACCTCATCACTATGCCATTGTGATAGCTTTTCATCTGGACAAATATACCTACATCGGTCCAGGTATAAATCTTCAGTCGGTTTAACCTTCTTAACAATCAAGACCCCATTTTCATCTTCCTCTTCTATTCTTGATGGCTGTTCTTCTTCTAGCTGCTGATCCTGATTGCTATAAACAATGTCCATCAAGGTTTTTCTACGTCTGGACATATAGGATTGTTCGGCCAACTTGGTCATATTTTGTTTCCATCGATGAGAGCTCCCTTCTTCAGTCGTTTCATTCTCAAGCGCTGTTTCTTCATCGTCATCCGCATTATCATCGCTAGAGTAGTAAGCAAGCTCTTCTCCTTCGGCTGTATTTTCTAAACCACCCTCCCAAGTATATCCTTTTCCCTCAACAATCGTGCCTTCTTCCCCATCTTCATCATCAGAATACTCTTGGTTATCAGCGGCAGCAGCAGTATCATCATCATCATCATCCAAGTCCATGGCATATTCATCCTCTTCTGTTTCTTCATCTGATTCTAAATTGAAGCAAACGTTATTAGGAAAAGGGGGGGGGAAAGTTACCATTCAGAATTGGTAAATCGGATCCAGTCAGGGTAACATTTGAATTAGAAAAGAGTTGTAATTCACTCTTGGCCAATTGATTAGCTAAAGTTTGTTTGACATCTTGAAGACCAATGACCATATTCTCGCCTGGTCCTTGCTCAATTATTGGTTGTTCATCCATGGTCTCATCAGTACCAGTTGTAATTAAATCCCTGGGCTTGGTAAAACTTCCAGGCACGTCGATATAAACAGCATCTTTATCGTAAATGGCACCACCAATATCGGACATGGGTGCATAGATCAACTTTTGTCGCTCACTTAGGGATTTTCGTTCAGAAGTGGGCAGCGGACAAGGATCAGGAAGCATGGATAAATCACCCAAGAAAAAGTCACCCGCTCCTGGTATATGAACCTTGGTTGTTGGCTTTAGATTTGTCCCTCTTAAATATCCATAAAGTGCGACAGTTCGATCGCACTTGGGATTCTCATGAATAAGGTCAGGATCAGTTAAATCTTCCAATCTATCGGCCAGAATGTAAGGATGAGCAAGACGCCAAGAGAGGGGCCGGAATTTCATCACCGAGATAAACCTGGAAAGATTAAGCACTTCTTGCACTGGGTAGCGTTGATTGATGACCCCAGAGAGGTAGAACAACTTGGCACCCTGATAAATTTCAGTCCAGAAACGATGCTTCATCTTTTTTTTAATGTCAGTTACTCTCTTCTGGGTCTTTATCAGGTCCAAATGAGTCAAAACGCCCATTATCTTTGGAAATCCATGACATTGTAAAATGTTTAAAAACTCGAAGGTTTCCTTTATCCCCAGGAAAGCCATCAACACAAGCAAAGTAGTAGCATACCATTTCAAAGCCAAAAGAAGCATCAATCAATAACAGCACTAAATCTGCAATCTTGGCAACATCGATAAGCGCATTAAGTTCAGGTTTACACTCTATAAAAGTAATTCTACGCTTTTTCCCTTTGTTTCTCTTAGAATCTTTTAATAAAGCATACCGCTAACCACGGTGATTGGGCCATTAGGTTCATTCAAGTTATTCTTGGTGTATCGTTTGACCAAAGATCTCAACAAGGTCGTCTTTCCTACCTAATTGATAAATCAGCACTACACTTGTTATCACCTACTCCTTTTGGTCCCACTATGGCTACCACCACGGGAGGTTCTTCCAGGGTAGCTCTTCCCAGGACCGGAATATGCATGCGTTTTTGTTCATTATCCTGATTTCTTCGGATTGTTCGATCCGCCTTTTTTCCTGAAAACGGTGCAAACGCCTAACACCCACCTCCAATTATCCACACTCCGTTTAAGTGTGAGAGTTACCTTGGGATTTTTCCCTCCAGAATGTTTGGTCGGACCCTTCTTCTTTTGGGCCTTGGCTCCAGCTCTTGGAGTCCTATGCTGTTTTTTGGACTTTTCAGTCAGCATTACACGTGACATGTTTGGAGAACCAAGAGTGCCTTTGACTAAATACGTCAAACAACGATTATCCGAAGATTTGGAGGGAATCGATTGGGACCTTATGGAATGGATATTTGGGTAGGATCTTGTTAGGCCAAGGGGCTTGAATAAGACTGGGACCTAGAATTACAATAGGATTGGGCATAAATGCCTTCTTTTGCTATAGTAGGATCTATTTTCAAAGAGAGTATGTGGCAGGCCCAGAGGTAATCTTGAGAAATGGGGAGAGAGAGTTGAGGACAAGTCGGGATAGGAAAATTACCAAGATTCCTTATTATTGTTGAGCATCCTCAACACGCTTTGGATGTTTTCTAGATCCAAGGCTATTTACATGGTGGACAAACATGCCAAGGTATTTCCTCAGTATTAATGAAATAATTTAATACAAATGAACAGGAATTGGCCATGAAAAGTATCAACTCGAAGCTTCAATTCATTCCAACACCAAAAGAGATGGAGTTTCAAGGCCTGTGGTATGGCTTTTTGATGTAAGTTATTTCTTAACAATGCTCATATTGACCGAACACCGGGAATAGTAAGTGGTATAGATGGATGAGAGGAATGGGGCCCAAGAGAAGAGTTGCAGTTTGGACCATTTATATTTGGAATCCATCGACATTTTCCCTAATTCTTTTCAGGTAAAATTATTTCTTATTAATAGGTGTAATAATTGGGCTAATAGTCTGGCATCACCTGGTCAATTGCTGGTGTATTATTTAATGGATAGTTATAATTATATGTATATTGGAGCTCTGGCCGCGATCATTTGTTTTCAGGTATTTGGTGTTGTTGACCTAAGCAAGTTCTAATAATGTTGGTGTGCAGATGATCATGTTGACCAAACATTATTCAGTTCTAATTATGGATAAACAGGTACTGCACGAAGAGTTCTTCAATGAATACAACCATGAATTTGTTTATAAGCGAACAATCGCCAACGTAAATCAAGCCGTGCGTCCTCGCCAATAATTAAAAAGCTGTAATAAATCCCAAACTATATTTTCCCATCTCAACATCCCTTTTACGAGAATCTTAGCGTGAAAAAAGGTTGTTGAATTTTGTTTGGACATAGTTCAATAATCGAACTGCAGCTTCGTTAAATGATTCCTTCTTCTTAATCTCCCTGCCTTTGGAATCTTTCACAGGCTCGGTCAATTCATTCTCCATTCCAGGATCCACCAACGGGTTAACCTTGCCGGGCGGATAACAGGATCCACTTCTCGGGTCAATGTCTTCAAGTTCAGAGGCTTCATTAAACACCATCCATCGGTGTGCAGGAACTCCTCTGAAATCCCATCTAAACCGTGTTTTTGAATTCAAATCCTTTTCCTTGGAAGCATCCACTCCTGTTACTGCGCGAATGTAGATACAAGGTGAATTAGAAGGATTGGTAATATTCATTGCTCTATAAGCAGTGGCGTAAACTTCGGGGTCAGATTGTCCACTATCGCCCAACCATATGTAATTACGATGAGGAAGATCATCCATGATTTTTTGAAGTTCTGATATTTTAAACCTAACCACACCCGCCAGATTCTTCACCGCTGCGGCATTATCTACCGCTAGGACTTGAAAGTGTAAAGGACCAGGTGGATATTTGAAATCGTCCAAAAACTTTTGATTTGCCTCAAGAAATGCCACTGGTGCACCCGAAAGATAATGGTAAACTGTGGGGTGCTGCTTACCAGCCAATTTTTGCCCAAGATTAACAAACAATTTTTGCATTCCATCGATATCACGAAAAGGCTCTAAAAAGCTTGTTTTAAACATCAAATAAGGCTTAATAACTCCAGTCCATCGAATGGTATCATCGATATCAGTCACTATGGACCAGGCATAGGGATCATCTGGAATAACCTGAACTTTTCCTGATGTTAACTTTTCCACCCCATCTTCATCTACATAGGCCAATTGATAATCCAGGAATTCATATGGTGCTGATTCTGGTGGTAAGAGAAGCGAGTCAAAATAAAAACTCCCATCCGTAGCTACAGCAACTTGTCCCCTTTCCACCGGATCCACGGGGTGACGTTTTGCCAGTTTAAACTTGAGCTTTCCTATTAACTTCTTAACCTCGGCTGAAGCAAAAATTAGTTTCATTCTATTCCAAAAGGAGCGTTTGGTCGATTCATCAAGAGAATATTTCTTGCCAAACAAGTCTAGTATCATTTGACTAAAGCGGCCTTGTTTGGGTGGCTTTACCAGTGCTCCTTTAATCCTAGTAATAAAACTCTGTCGTTGCGGGTACGCATAACAGGTAGGGATGAGAGGATAAGCAGAGATTGGTGGTTCTTTCTTTTTGGAGAAAATCGAGGATGAAGTGGCAACCTCAAAACTATCCAGATTGAGGGAATCAAAATCTTGTTCGGAAAACTCGGCGCATAGAAGCGAGGGTAAAAGCGTACAGGAAAAAAGAACAAAGAGAAAAGTATAGCGCATAGAAGAAGGGGAATCTAAGGCAAACTGAAAAAGTAGAAAGAAAGTGTATCACGTGTTTACTAATATTTTTTAGGCAAATCTATTATCGCCCCAATTTTTATTTATTTTTTCATTTTGTCACACCACACATGATCTTCTCCAACTTCCAAAAATGGTCCAATGTTTTTCAACACCTTCACTGAAACATGAATGACTCCAAAACTAATTTATCAATAAATAATCTTTGTAAATAATTATAATCTATCATTTGATGTATCATTCATGTAATATGGTTGGTTCTTCATGGGGAAATATTGTGTGAAGTGAAAACATATTATTGAACCATTTTTGGAAGTCACTGTATGAAAACGTGAAAAAAAATTGGGGTGAAAATAGAGATTTGCCTCTTTTTATTCTTCACCAATCATTATCCTCATCTTTCTCAGCATCTCTGACAGCAGCGCTAAGGTCACCCAGAGCATGATCAAGAAACACATTAAATTGGTCATATAAATATCCCATATTTCGTAGTATGACACTGCCAAACTTCTCCTTATAAATGACATCCATGCCAAATATATTCTTGACAGGTCGGGTCGGGAGATGTTCTTGTCCTCGACCTACCCAGGTGTTGTTTTTGTTTGGAGGATAGCATGAGCCAGAACTGGGATTAATGCCGTTTAGTTCCGCAGCATCAGTAAATACCATCCATCGATCTGCTGGAATGCCTCGCATTTCCCAGCGGAACCTGTCTACGGTGTTTAGCCTGGCCTCTTTCTTCGTATCAACTCCAGTAACCAATCTGATGTAAATACAAGGCAATGAAGCACCACTCTTGTATTTCATCAAGCTTCGGAACATATCACCATACACTTGCGGATCAGTCTTTCCACTATTTCCCATAAAGACAAAGTTACGGTGAGGGAAATCCGTAACTAATCTCTTCAACATATTCAGCTTAAATTCACTAAATTCATTCAATTTTGCAATTGCTTGAATTTGGCTAACGGCGAATTCTTGAAAATGCATTGCACCTGAAGGGAATTTGAATTCAGACATGAACTGCTGATTGGTGTTCAAGTACGCTATAGGAGATCCGGAAAGATAATGAAAGACCGTTTGAGAACCATTCACGGAAAGTACATTTCCCAAAGAGTTAAAGACCTCTGCCATGCCATCAACAGCGCGTAGTGGCTCTATGAAGGTGTTTTTGAACATGGCTGAAAATTTGTAAATGCCGGTCACACGAATGGTATCGTCAATGTCTGCAACGATGGACCAACCATTGGGATCATCTGGGATTACTTGAGCATCACCATCTGCCCAATGTTCTTTTCCTTTGTCAGTGAAGGAAACCTTAAATTTAATGCGTTCGTAAGGTGAAGGTGTGATTGGCAGGATAAAGTTTTTACCAACAAAGCCACCATCGCTATTAACCGGAACAGTGTCATTGTAGGAACGCCAACCGTTCAAATTATAAAGTACTTTAGTTATCTTTTCCTGGTCGGCAGGTGGAGCCAAGAGAATCTTGACCTTACTCCAAAGCTCAATCCTACCATCTCCACTTAAAGAATACTTTGAGCCAATAAACTTTAACAATTCATTCATACTTGTTTTCGGTTCGAGTGGCTTCAACAAGGCACCTGAAAACCGAACTTCATAAGTTGAATTGGTTCTAGGTTTAAATTGTAAAGGGCGAGCATAAGTACTGGGAAGGAAGGGAATAGTTGAGAGTGAGTTCATATCTATAGGAGCACCAAAATCAGGGTCTGGTTGGGTAATGACCTGAGGTGTACTCTCATGTAAATCGGTGAGCAAGAAGGATAAAAGAAGCAAGCATTGAAAAAACTTCATTATATGTTGTTGTAGTCGTTAAGTGTCTCTTGGAGAAAGTGAGGACGCAAAAAAAGGAGGAAAAAGGAATGAAATGTTTCACTCTTGAAGTTTGATTAACTTTAAATAGCAAATTATGATTTCAAAATGTAAAATTGGAAAATCTTATTCAAAACTGAGACATTATTCCACCGTGTATCACTTTGTACAGCACAATGCAACATTGTCATTGCTAAACCTCAGTGAGCTGCTGATGGTCCGAGTAGCTACTGTTCCAATATAAGTGGTGAATAAAAGGAGAATCTGGACGGTTATGAATTTAATTTGGACATTATTATATGTTGAATAAATTGCTGTTTCTTTACACTTTTTTATTAATAAACAATGTAACCGACCTGATTTCAGATATTTTTTATCATTTGAAGTGGATTATAATGCAAGAATAGTGTTGAGAATATATTAACGGACAGCTGTGTATTTTGACTAGCCAAGGTCTACTTTACAATCAGCTATTTACCTCTTCCGTTCTGTTGATGGATTATTTTCTTAGTTTTGGGAATTGCTGAAAATATTTTCTTTCATATATGGATTTAAGAAAAGCACGTGCTACCACGACCACATCTTGCCTATCTTGCACAAATTTCATCAGCTTATTCCTTAATTTTAGTCGGCTGGTGACTGATGAATTATCATCACGGGGCTCTCCCTTATCTTGGCACCCACTGAGTACAGAAAAAAAATCAGGTACTGCAAGAGCATTGATAAAGTTGCAGAGTGTGTTACTGCACATATTACTTCATTCCTTGACTCGTATCTTAAATATATTAAACAAGATTCGTGTTTGTCGGTGTGTTTGTGTGTGTACAATTTTTCAAAATTAAAAATTTTGACCACGTGAAATTAAATATATTTCACACTTGAGGTTTGATGGTGATCATCTCCCTGATTTTTTTCAGAAAATACGTGGCCATTGATTTTTCTTCACCCTAATCTCTTTTTTAGAAGTAACCTGCAGATACGGAATTTAACCAAGCGACAACAAATAGCAACCGCAGCTAACTTAAATATATTTAACAATATAAGTGTTTGTCCTTGTGTTTGTTTGTCGGCATCTCGTGAAATCAATTTTTTTTTCAAATCCGTATTTTAATATTTGTCCAGGTGATTATCAACTCTCCTGATATTTTTCAAAAAAAAATTCAACCCCAAAGCTTTCGAGGTTTTCTCTCCTAATCTCATTTTCTTAGTAACTTCTACGATATTCAAAACCAGTGTCAAAGGAATAAGGCAACTCCAGCACTTCTATTCTTTCACCTTCAAACCTTTGGTCTTGAAATAAAAAGTAACTGTTGTTTTTTGCACTTCAATATCTCAAGGTATAATAAAAATATACACTTCTTTCCAATTGTAACTTCTATTTAGTTAAATTTTCCATGTTCAAAAAACAAGATCTTTTCGTTTTTAAAATAATTTAAGGTATTAAATATTATAAAAAACACTGGTGAAAGTAAGCAAAATAGTCATATCCACAACAACCAAGAAGGTATGCAAGTTACATTTATTAATTTTAAATAGTATCGAACCAAAATCTTCTCTTTGAATGAAATGATAGTTCCTCTAATCGTTTAGGACAACTTGCAAAGGTAAAATCCGAATCAAGGAGCCAATGGCGACGTAAATGGCTCGTAATTACTTTAAAATTGCAAGTATTATTCTTGCTATTTGAAGCAAAAACTCTTAAAATGTATTAGCGATTGCCTTTTATATTTTATTTTGTTACATCCGCTCCCCGATTTGACCAATTTTATTTTTGCTGATTTCCTATTCAAGTAGAAGTCATGTCATAATTTCTTGGCATTTCATAATCCTGGAAACTTTAAATAGAGCCAATAAATTCCCAACCTTTTCCTGAAATATTCCTTCCCACTTCACCTTTTTCTCCAAGCTTTGCAAGCAGTTTACTCCCTCACTCCCACAAAAACGAAGATGCATCCTTCTACCCTTACACTTCTCTACAGTATGCTCATGGTAGCCTCTGTTGTTTCCCACACCCCACCCTGTTGGGTAGACCTCGATAGGGAATGCCTAGGTACAGGAAAATTTGACAAAAGCTATTCTTCATGCTTCCCCCTGACCAAGCCAGATGCCTGCTCAGATAAGGCTTGGAAAAAACTACAACAATGTAGAGGAAACCCAAATAGCGGATTGAAAGTCTGTCCTCCTCCCCCTCCTCCCCCAGAGTACGAGAAAATTACTGGTTATGAAAATTGCACTAACCCTATGAACGACTTTGTGCATGAGACTAGCGTCTGTTTAAAACCAGCTAAATATAAAACAGCCAAATGCGATAAAGCCACTTACGACGCACTAGCAGCCTTAGCGAAACAGGGCAAGCTGGGATATTGCCCTTACTTTGATTAGTTTCTAAGGAGTATTGGCGATAAAATAAATTCCTGTTGAGGGAGGCAGGGGATAATTTACATAACTTTGTGTTTCAACATTTTAAACTTGCTTTTAACGTCACTTGGAGTATAACTAATTTGTGCAAGGATTAAACCTCTCTCAGGATTTTTATTCTGAATTTTTGCAAATAGCTAGCAATGTCTGCTTGTTGTGTGTTATATCGTTTAAAACGAATCCTTTACTCCCCTCCAATTGCTGAATCTAAATATCCAGATTTCTCACAAAATCAACAACAACTTCTGGTTTTTGAGGTAGACGATATCTCAAACGATTACGGTTTCTGGAAAGCAGTATCAGGCTGATGATGATACCTGCCCGTCAAGTGCTAAATGTACAAATACTGGGGCCCCTTTCTCCAATTCAAAATTATTATGAACTCGTTTATATTTTTACTAGTTGCTGATAAAATGCTCCATTATTGCCCTCTCCGTTGCAAAACCCCTGGTAAAGTTGATAATCTTGGCTTTTTGTTGGAATTCCAAGTTTTTCTTGTAGGATCAACCATAAAATAAGGTCCAAGCATGATTGCTTTTTATTAGGCAAATTTTTATGGGTGAAAGTTATGACTATCAAGAGTGATTTATCACGCGTTTTTTCTATTTATTTTAATTCTTTATGCCTCCTCAGCATCATCATCATCATCATCACCAGCATCATCATTAGCACCATCGTCAAAATCGTAATCGATGAATTTAATAAAGCTCGACTTCAATACATCTCGTAAATAATGGAAGCTTCGTTTGATGGCACTACTAGCCTTTTCTTTCCATATAATGTCCAAGCCACGTGAATCTTTAGCAGGTCGGGTAGGTAAATACTGTTCTCCAAATTCTACCCAGGTGTTGAATTTATTTGAAGGATAGCATGAGCCAGAATTGGGATTAATGCCCTTTAATTCCGCAGCATCAGTAAACACCATCCATCGATCAGCTGGAATATCTCGCATGTCCCAGCGGAATCTTTCTTTGGTGTTTAACTTGGCCTCTTTCTTCGCATCAACTCCAGTAACCAACCTAATGTAAATGCAAGGTAAAGAAGGATCGCTCTTGGATTGCATCATGAATCGGAACATATCACCATAAACTTGCGGGTCAGACTGACCACTATCTCCTATAAAGATAAAGTTACGGTGAGGAAAATCCTCAAACAATCTTTTCAAAATCCTCAGCTTGAACCCACCAAAATCCATCAATTTTATAATTGCTTGAATTTTGCTGACGGCGAATTCTTGAAAGTGGAGTATTCCAGGAGGGAATTTAAAATCAGACAAGAACTCCTGGTTTGTATATAAGAAAGCTACAGGAGAGCCTGAAAGGTAATGATAGACCGTTTTAGAGGTATCGGTAGAAAGTACATTTCCCAACGAGTTAAAGAACTCTGCCATACCATCAACAGCGCGTAGAGGCTGTAAGAAGCTAGTTTTGAACATGGTAAAGTAGTTAATAACACCAGTCCAACGAATGGTATCGTCAATGTCCGCAACGATGGACCAACCATTGGGATCATCTGGGATTACTTGAACATCACCATCCGCCCAATACTCATCTCCGTTGTCAGTGAAGGAAGCCTTATAGTTGATGCGTTCATAAGGTGTAGGGGAAGCTGGCAGGGTAAAGTTGCTTCCAACAAAGCCACCATCACTATTAACCGGAACGGGGCCCTTGTAGGTGCGCCAACCGTTCAAATTATAAAGCACCCTGTTAACCTTTTCCTTGTTGGCAGGTGGAGCCAGAAGAATCTTGACCTTATTCCAAAGGGAAAGTCTACGTTCTTCATTTAAGGAATACTTCCAACCAAGGAACTTTAACACTTCATTCATACTTGTTTTCGGTTTAAGTGGTTTCAACAAGGCACCCGAAAAGCGAACTTCATAGACTGGATTAGTTGCAGGATGTGGCTGCAACGGACGCGCATAAGTGCTGGGCAGTAAGGGAGCAGTGGAAAGGGATTTTACGTCTACAGGAACATCTGCATCGAGATCGGGATCTGAATCAGTAATGACAGAGGAAGGTCTTATACTCTCGTGTAAATCGGTGAGCAAGAAGGTTAAGAGAATCAGACATTGAAAAAACTTCATTATTATGTTGTCGTTAAGTTATCTCTTGGAGGAAGTGATAGAGATAATGATTCGCAAAAAATAGGAAGAAAAAGAGTGAAAGAAAAGAGTGGAAGTTTAGAATTGCTCATTATATCGAAACATTAATTTGGACAAAAAAATGGTTTCAAATTTCTGCAATTGATGTTCAATTCAAAACCAACACAATTTTCAACCGACGCAGTACAACATGGCCATTTCTAACTAGCAATGCTCTCCATGAGTTTGTTGAACCTGTAGCTGCTGATGGCCCTGGTACCATCGGGATCATAAAACGGATTGGAAATGAGCGCTATATAAGCGGCGTGGATCTTCTTAAACACCATCCTCATGTCCAAATCCTTGATCACTACAGATTCTGGAACAGTGACTACTACTATAAATTTAATTCGGGTATTCGTTAGATATCCATATCTAGTTATTTATGAGCTGGTCGTATCACTCTCACTTGAAAAAATTAAAATACACTGCTAAATCTTCCAAAGAATATAAAAGTCCGAGATAAGGTTCACCAGATTTACTTGCAGCCGTAGCTAGTGAGAGTGTTAGAGTAAATAATCTACTGAAACAGAAAACCTTTTTCATCTATAACATCGCAAGCAGTATGAGCCAGATAGTTGTATTTCAAGTCGGGATTATTGCTGGAAAAGTTTCTCAAGAACAAAGGGTTGTTCTATCCATGGTCAAGTAAGTAGTGATATGGCAGCAAGAGGTGTGTTTACTTGTTTGCCAATTATGGCGATGCAATTGATTTGAAGATTTGACATGTTGCAATAATTCTTTTTTATTTAATATTTCACACTCACTTGATACAAGGAATTAACGGAATCTTCCTCTCCTTAACAAGAGGAAACTTAAAGCACCACAAGCTACTCCTCCCAAATGCCCTGGACTATCTAGATAATCGATTTTTCGATATATACATTTATAGACATCATAAGATACCAACAATCCCAAGCATACCCAAGCAGGTGTTGGTATAATAAAAAACAACAACAATTCCGTCCTGGGCATTATAAATGTATAAAGTGTTACCAAGCCCAGCAATCCCCCTGAGTTCTAATTAGTAATCGCCTTTCAAAATTGCTTACCAGAAGCTCCTAGAGCTGCACCATCAACTCGTAGGTAGTACTTGTAATAAAGTAAATGGGCAACTGATGAGGCCAAGTCTGAAAGGATCAAGATTTTATAAAACCTCCCAACTCCAATCGATCCTATAATCTAACAACTTGGGAAGTTATATGTTGCGGTGGGTAAGAATTTACGCTTGGTGTAAAACTCCAAAGTGCCAACATATTCACGCCAAAGTGTAGTGTTGATATATGACTAATTGAGCTGGTAATCAAAGTCCATGGTCGCTTTTCCTTAAAGTTTTTATACGATAGTACAAAGTTGTCTTGTAGAAAAGTTAACAACTTGGACTTGCGATTAACTTGTTGCTCCATCAGAGCATATTTCCAGGATAGAAATACTGCTCCATTTATGCCTAACAATAAGCCAGCATGTACTTTGGGGTTTCTCCAAAATCGACTTTGACGATTTATCAATGGATTCTTTAAAATCTTTCCAAGGGCAGACATACTGTGACAATGTTGAAGGTTTTGAGAATATTTTGGGATTTATCCTCCAACAATGATTTTTTTTAAAGCTTTCCCCCCACCATTCTATGGTTTAAGCCAATTCCAAGCAAATTAACCAAAGTGGAATTTAAAGTTAATTCATAAAAGTCACTTTCTGGGGGATTTATCAACAGGTGAAGGTGATTTATGCTATTATCAAGAAGTTGCTTTAATTTTTTTCTTATCAAATAATTGATCTAGACAGTTCCTGAACAAATTGGAGTCCATTCAGCCTTTGACATTTGTTGTTTGATACAACCCTGAAGAGCACCAACCCATCTCAAGAAACAAGATTCATTCCACATGGAGAGCTCTGTTATCCTTGAATTCCAGTAGTCATCGGTTGATTGGGCCACCAACTTTTTGGAAGAATTTATCAAGTTTGTTTGAAATTCGCATCACAAGGCCATACCGCAACAAAGATCTTCACGTGCTTTATTGCCTTCGTTCCCGCATCCCCACAAAATGCAACCTGACCTCTTTCGTAAAGCTTTCGAGTGAAATGTCTTATTAAACTCTGCAGCGCATAACCATTCAATTTACGACGAATATTTCACGAGGGGCTTGATAGGCAAAGATGAGCGAAATGAGACCACTCTCTTGTCAGTGGAAGCAACCAACATCGGACAATCATTTATCATGAAGTTTCACAAGAATCGAGCTCTTTTTGAAAACGAAAAGACCTATCTAAAGTTACTAAAGCATCCTGTTGGTTTTATCCTACAAACTCACCACTCATATTTTCCTAGAATATTCCCAAATATTCCGATATCTTCGAACCTGATGATATTACCGATGCATTTTATCCCTATAACATGGTTGTAATGGAGCCAGGGAATGCTACTCTCAAAAGCTGGTACAATGATACGCTTCCATTGCCGAGTTCTGACATTAGAGTAATCATCACTGTAAGATAGTATTGTCGCATGATTTAGTAAACTATGTTATTAGGATATTACAATGGCATTAGAATTCTGTCACAAAAATGGAATCGTTCATTGTGACCTAAGACCTGAAACTATCCTGCACTGTGAATCTATTGAGAAAAAATTTATTCGTCATATTTGGAAAATTGGTGGTTTTGAACGCGCTACAAAGTAAGACTTTTAGGTTTTGGATTAAATTAATGTCAGCAGAAAAGATTCAGTATTAATTAACCTTCCTACCATAGATTATTGCGCACCTGAACTTACCTTGAATGGTCCGAAATTAGCTGATTTCCCCTTAGATATGTTTGCACTTGGACGAATTATGCAATTTCTTGCCATCAAGAAATCTTTTTGGCAAGATAGTGATTTGGACGATTTAAGTGATTCTGATAAGCTCTACATACTTTCAAAAAGTGATTTCGATTCTACCCTGTCATTCTTTACCTCTTCGTCGGCTCGGTTGATCCCCCATCATCTTACAAGGGAAGTGATATCATCTTTGTTGAAAAGTGATCCTGTTAAAAGAAAAAATATCAGCGAACTTCATGTATGGCTTTATTGAGATTTGTTTTGTTATGGCGTTGTTATGTTTAGAATGGATACTTGGTTGAAGATTTAAACTCGAGAAAAAAAAGAAAACCCTCGATTGTTATGGCTAAACAGAGTGATTCTTTACAAGTTTTCCCTAGCGTTGTAAACTTTCGTCGTTCTCTAGTCCCAACTATGGAAGATGAAGAGAACAATGATATATTCGAGTGGCTGAAAAGAACTAGATCTGAACCATTTGGTAATATTAATTATATCTCAACTCCGGGACCGACTCCAAGGCCACAATCATTTAGCTTTGATGACATTCCATCAAGTCCCATAGCCCTGAACATTAACGATATGAATTTACAAACAGCTTTGAATCTTAAGTCGAGTAAAATTTTTATGAAAAGTCGAAAAAATTCTGCTTCTGAAGTTGTTCCGCTTATTATCCCATCCAATGTAACGAAATTTGGCTTCTTGAGGCCATTTTTAAAAAAGGGAATGGACAGTTTAATGGCTGGGTTTTTTGGAGGAGCCCCCAATCGACACATCACTTCCGAAAATAATTTTAACCAGGCTGACTCGGGAGCAACGCTTGTCAACTCCGCTTTGCCCAGTCCTGTGGAACCCAAGAACAAGTCTTATAGATCCATTAAACAACTCAGTAAAGATGGCAATATTGAAAAATGGCAAATAGAGGAGGTCAACACGTTTCAAGTATATACGGCGAAAGTTTACTCCAACAAGGATACATTTAATCATGAATTATATATTCTGAAAAACCTATCCTCACCAGTACTACCATTTCAACTGAGTAAAGATTTGAATTTATTGTAGAACATATTGACATCATATGGAGGCAGGAAACCGCACGCTGATAAAGGATCCATTTTTGAAACGAAGCCTTACATTATCACTGATTATAGTACTTTGAACTATTTGGAACATTGTCAAGCATTACCTAAAGATAAACGTGAAATTTCTGCAATTGAGGTAATTGGTTGTATTCCCAAGAGAGTCTCAACTATTAGTGTGCTATAAAAGGATTGCAATGTTTGCATAGCAAATTCATAGGTAATTTATGTTTCAAAGTTGTGCTAATTTCAAAGCTTTAGTTCATTGTAAATTTGGTCCGAATAATTTACAATTCTTTCCAAATTCAACCTTTTCAAATAATTCCAGCTGGAGGATAACTGATCTTGAAAATGCAACATTGTAATCCTTTATTTCCCAGACCTTTAAATTAATTTGTAACTATTAGACTTGGTGATAAGGTTGAAAGTTTGGATTCTAAATTCCCTGCTCCTGAAACCCTTGAGGCTATTCAAAATAATGAAAATGTGTATGCAGAAAAGTTCTTGGATCTTTGGGGCTTGGGTGTTGTTTTTTTCTGCTACCAATTTGGGGATTGGATTAATAGCCCTGACGCCAATAAACTAATGGAGAAAATCTCAACAGGCACGTATTTTAGGTTGGTGCATAACTTACTGGGCCTATTTTAGTTGAAAACGAAAATATGGCACTCATGCTAAAGGGTTTATTAATGAATAAGAGTAATAATAGGATCACTTTGAAAGATGTTTTGGTATATTATGCTTGTTAATTGCTCTTTACTTATAAATTGCTAGTATTCCGATTGGGGAGGGTTGTCGCCTTTACGGGATTCTGCTTGTTATTCAAGTGAAGAAGGTAGACTTTAAAGCTGTTCAGATTTTGAATCGTGGTTAAAGGACATAATGTTGAGCCATACTCGTACCTGAATCTTCTTGTTCCCAAGCTATGGAGTGTCAAAGATTATGATACCGGAAGCATTTATGCTCTGAGCGAGTATGAAAAACCTGATTCATTTCAACGTGAACTCAACGCGCTAAAAAAAATCAAGCATTTTGTAATCTTGCTCCTTTTTTTGAGTGATTTATTTGTTGGGTAGAATGTGGTTAAACTGGTTGATGCATTAGGAGATGATGTAGGTTCCAACGTCATTGTGACTGCCTTGGGATATCATTCCTTGACAGAATTGCTTTTTTGGAAGGAGCTGGATTTCAAAGCTATCATGTCCTTTTTTGAAGTAATTATTTTTGCTTTGTCAAAAAATAATGTGTTTATAGGATGTATTGATGGGATTGGAAGCTTGCCATAAAGAAAAAATTAGTATTGTTTGTTGTAAATGCTTAGTTGTAACACGATCTTAGTCCATTGTAGTCTTACGCCAGAGAATGTGGTATTCTTTCGAGACTCTTCAACTCGCGAACGATGGAAGCTTGTTGGTTTCAAATACTCTCATGCGTAAGATTCTCTTGATTTTCGCGATAATTGGGGTAATTAGAGAGGGGGAAGAAATTCAACAAGTGAAATTTTCCTTGGATTTTGGTTACCCAGAGTTTATATATGCGCAAAAAAGATCAATTTTACCTAAAGCTGCCCCATCGATGGATTTATTTTCCTTGGGAAGATTATTGCAATTTGCTGCAAAGCCAGAAAGTCACTGCATATGGGGAGAAGGCAATGAGGATATTTCTGATGCCCAGAAGCTGAAGTATATTGAAGATTTGGAATATGAAGAATTTACTTTTGAGCCGATTTCCTCCCCAGAATGGATAGGAGGTGAAAATACCTGCCAATTAGTCAAGTCTCTAATCAAGAACAACCCCAGTAAACGCTTCACCATAGATAAAGTCAAGGTGAGACAGTGTTTTTTCCCCCTTTTAATTATAACAACTATTATTTTAGAAATTCATAAGGGAATCTTGGCCTTCAGTAAGTGCAAGAGAACTTTAATTTCACGTGTTGTAAACATAACGTTTTTCTTACTCGCACAAAATGTTGCTGACAAGATCTGTATCTTTAACAAAGTGTTTTATAAAAGTATATTTCTAAATCTCTCACCTCAATTCATAATATGTTAGCATGTAACCAATACTAGCATTCTAGTTTCCAAAGGTCCACTCTCTTCGAATACATATAGGGCAAGTGCTTTTAATTGTTCTGGGCTTCGAATGGCCAGTGATCTTGCCAATGATAAAACCTCTACATTGCCAAAAAACAATTCCAAAGAGACTTCTGTCAAAGTTGCTTTTCCTGCTGCTGATGAAAATTCCATCTTGGCTCAGCGTGAACTCCCCAACTCTGAAGAAGTCCTAAGAGGACAAGATTGGAGCAAATCATTTTTTGGCTTATCTGTTACTCCATTCCCCGAAGAAATCAACAAGATTTTACTTGAACCTATAAATGAAGAAGATATTGAAATCAAGCCAGGTAATTTCTATTTTCTAATCCTGCTTACATGTTGTTGTTGGTAGATGGTTTGATATACCTGCCAGAAATCAAATATCGTCGGATTCTCAATAGGGCCTTTGGGCCTGGTGGTAAGTTTACCCCTAAGAGAAAGAGAGAAGCTTAAAATTTAGGCTGGGGTTTGGCTCCTAGGACTGATCATTCAGTCACGCCAAAAACAATATCTCGAGAATACGCCCTTATTTGTCACGGAAGATTTATTTCCCAGGCCAGGGGAGAGCAGGATTTTTTTGACCAGGATGGACTTGCAACTGCCTCGGAAGGATGCAAGAGCAATGCCTTGATGCGTTGTTGCAAAGATTTGGGAATTGCCTCGGAACTCTGGTAACTGTGTTCTCCTTTCTCTCTCTCTCTCTCTCTCTCTCATTCTAACTGGAAACACAGGGATCCGACATTTATTAGAAAGTATAAAAAAGACAATTGTGTCGAAGTAATGACTGAGCATGTTTTGACCAAGAAACGAAGAAAGCTTTGGAAAAAGAAGGGTGCAAACATTGAGTATCCTTACAAGGAAATTAAGGATTTTTAAATAAAAATATCTTTTGCACGTGATTGTCGAGGTTGCTTCCTGTGTAGCATTTATGGAAAGATGAGCAAGAAATCGTCAGAATACACTCCTCAACAATTAGCGAGAGCTGAGGCTAACAGAAAAGCTGCGCTAGAGCGTTATAACAAAAAGTCGTCCACACCTTCCCAAAAACAACCATCAATTCTTTCCTTCTTTACGCCCAGGAAAGATGAAAACCGAGATATATCTACGCCCGCTCACATGTTGAGTCAATTAAATTTGAATGAAAAGGTCGATTCCACTGCTAATGATAAAACCTTTGAGATGATGTGTGATACTCCGTCATTCCAGTCTCCTCCCGAGATAGAAATGAAAGGAAACGGGACCTCGGCGATAGATTTGACACCCGAAGTATTTCGATTTAACAATTAAGCTCATACTTTTCAGTTTAAGGGCAAAAGATTATTGGATGCCTTGAAAGCTGAAAATGTTTTGTCCAAGAATAATAATGAGGAGGAGGAGGAGGCATATTCCCCCGATTCTGGTATATATCACTCCATCCAGTTATTAATAATACCTTGGAATTTAGAAGAATGGAGAACCCCTCCTTATAAGCGTAATCGCACTTCTTCCGCCAAAAAGAAAACAATCGAATCTAGCGATGACGAATTTAAAGAAATTGACTATTCTTGTAAGACTTGATAACTTGTTTATTTGACGCTATGTAAAAAGTAATGGAAGATATATTCGGGGAAGATTCAGCATTAACTCCACCACCTGCTACATTTGTAGATGATACGGAAATTACGGCCAATAATTTTAAATCCAACATCAATGTATCTTTTCATTGTGTCAACTGGGGTATGACAGTTAGAAATTTCGTTCAAGTCAACCTGCCTTTTCATTCGATTATAAAACCCAAAGTCTTGAAAAGCAGCAAGAAGAAGTCCGTGCAGCTACTCAGAATGTAAATCAGGGTAAAAAAACAGCGGCTGTGGAAAAGCAAGAAAATAGGTTCAGCTTTTTGGTAAATATCAGAGATGCTGAAGGACGATATCCTAATGATCCGGAATATGATCCGAAAACAATATTTATTCCAAAATCTGCCTGGGCAGTATTTACACCATTTGAACGACAATTTTGGGAGATAAAATGTAAATTGTACGACACTGTTGTGTTTTTCAAAAAAGGGAAATTTTATGGTTAGTTTTTGTTCAATTTCCTCTTTTCCTAACAGTAGCAGAATTGTATGAACAGGATGCAGATATCGGACATCAACAATTTGACCTGAAATTAACTGATCGTGTTAATATGCGAATGGTTGGAGTGCCAGAGGTTTCTTTTGATTATTGGGCATCCAAATTTATTGCTAAAGGGTTGGACTTGCAATTTTCTTACCTTTTCACTATGATTTTAGATATAAAGTTGGTAAGGTTGACCAAATGGAAACGGCCATAGGAAAATCACTTCGAGAAAAAGATACCAAAGCCAAGGTACGCCCCTGTATCAACAAAATTAATACCGTGAGATAGGAAGAAAAAATCATCAGAAGAGAGTTGACATCTGTACTTACCTCTGGCACTTTAGTTGATGGAAAACTCATCAATACTGACTCTGCAGTTTACTGCTTATCAGTAAAAGTAATATTTTGTTAGACCTTTAGTTAATAACTTGAGGTTAGGAAGAGAAATATTACACGGAATCTTCCGAGGGTGTCAAATTCGGTATCGCCTTTGTTGATACAGCCACAGCCAAATTTTTCCTATGTTCACTTAATGATATGGATTCGGATTTCAGCCAATTGGATACTCTAATGGCCCAAATAAAACCAAAAGAAATTGTCTACGAAAAGGTATCCTTTGTGAATTCTATCAAACTTTAATTTAAAGGGGAATTTAAGTAAAAAAGCCATCAAAGTTATCAAAAATTTGTGTCATTCTACTCTTTGGTAAAGATTTATCAATGTATTAAGTTAATATTCCCAGGAACCCTCTGAGACCGAATGACGAATTTTGGGGTAGTGATGCAACAAGATCAGCTCTCAGAACTTATCAGTATTTCGGATCCGTTGAAAGTAGTCGTCTTCTGACAATGCCAAACTCATACTTTACAGAATCGGATTTTCCATCTGTTTTGCTCCAGTGTTATAATGACGATATAGTCATTTCTGCACTCGGTGGATTAATTTATTATTTAAAAACAGTAATATGTTTCAGAATGATATAACTAACCATGAATACCAGTTGAAGCTTGATCAAGACTTGCTTTCTCTCAAAAATTTCTATTATTATGATCCTATTCAAAAGAATGAATCATTAGTCATGGATGGCCAAACTTTAGCCAATTTGGAGATATTTAATAACGTCATGGATGATTCTGAACAAGGAACCCTGATCCAACTATTAGATTATTGCGTCACGCCCTTTGGTTTGGACCCTTTGACTTTTTAATTATTATCTTAACAATGAAAAAGGCAAGAGATTATTTCGACTCTGGGTTTGTCATCCGCTTCGTGATGTTGAAAAAATCAAGGAGAGGTTGGATGCAATTGATGTGTTTGATTTTATGTTGACTGAGCTTGGTATATTCATTTGATTTGATTCATCTTATGCTTTAAACAGAACAGTTACAGAGGGAGCTCAAGAAATTACCGGATCTAGAAAGAATAATTACTCGCATTCATGCAGGCAAATGCAAGTTAAAAGATTTGCTCAACGTATTAGAAGGCTACAAAACGATGAAGGTTAGATGAATTTTAATTACTTACCCTTACCATTTAATTAGCAAGCAATTACTGCGTTTGGGGAGTTCCTTGATTTAAGCTCATCAAAGCTGTTGGAAAAATTATTTAATGGATTCCCTGACTATTCTGACCAGTTATCATATTTTGAAAGTGCATTTGAGTATGATACTTTGAAAAATGACGGTATGCTGCATATTAATTTCTGACGCTTTCTTTGGGAAAAGGTGTTGTTATTCCACAAAAAGGAGTTGAAAAGGATTTTGACGATATAAACGAGCGAATAGAGATACTTTCATCTAAATTCCAAGATTATTTGGAAGATCAAAAGAAAGAATTGAAGTGAGCTTACTCACTCTACCTAAATTTGTAGATGTCGAACTTTAGAGTATAAGAACATTGGAAAAGAATTGTTTCAGCTTGAAGTCCCTAAAAACGTCAAAGTACCAGGGAATTTCATGAGATTATCTCAGACTAAAATTTCGAATCGATATTGGTCGCCTTATCTTCGAAATTTAGCAAAGGAATGGGATGAGCTACAAGAGATCAAAAATTATATCCTTTTATCAGCACGTGCTTGAAGCATCAAATATTATCTTTGACTTTCATGATTACCAGTTATGAGAGAGTTACAGGGCAGGTTATTTCAACACTTTGATCAGCATTTCAATCTTTGGCAAACGGCAACAAGAGTAGTGGCTGAAATAGATTGCCTAATCAGCCTATCTCTATGCAAACGCACACTTGGAGGTACTGATTAGAGTATGTTTATTTAATGGTGTTAGAACCGTATTGTCGACCACAATTTAGGGAATCGGATATCCCTATACTTGAGATAAAACAATTAAGACATCCTTGTCTTCTAAAAACGTAATTTTATAATACAGGAGGATAACTTTAGTAGCATGGATAAGAGTTTTATCCCAAATGATGTTAAACTCGGTGGAGATTCTGGAAGAATGGTTTTATTAACGGGTCCGGTAGGCAAACTTATAAAATTCTAACCCTTGTGACCTTAACAGAACATGGGAGGAAAATCAACATTGCTACGCCAAGTACGTTTAATTAAACGATTCAGGTGTAAACTTTTAGACGTGCATCGCAGTTGTAATGGCCCAGCTGGGATCTTACATTCCTGCAGAATCACTTGTATTGACAACTTTTGATCGTATTTTCACTAGAATCGGTAATTTGTCAAAATCCTCTCAGTACAATTTCACATGTTAGGTGCTAACGATAATATTCTGGCGGGTCAAAGCACGTTCATGGTGGAATTATCTGAAACTTCTAGAATATTGAAAGAAGCCACGGAAAAATCTATCGTAATTTTGGACGAACTAGGAAGAGGAACGAGCACATTTGATGGGTATTCAATTGCGCTAAAACTTTACGCTAATTACAAAAAGTTATGCTATTGCCTATTCTGTATTACATCATCTGGCTACACACACGCGATGTTTAGGAATGTTTTCGACTCATTATATAATGTTGACTGATGAATTTTCCCAACATCCAGAAGTTTTATTGATGCATATGGCTTCCAAGATTGATCCAAACAACAAGTAACAATTTATTTAACGAATTAAGAGATTAGTCGTGATGTGGTGTTTTTATACAAGCTGGTACCAGGAGTCAGTCCAAAAGTAAGCCTTGTTGATCAAATGCTAAAGCCACAAATAGAGCTATGGAATGCATGTAGCTGCAATGGCAGGAATAACCAATTCATTGATAGAACGGGCGCATGAAGTAGCCACCAAGTTCGAAACCAGTTCTTTGAATTTCCAAGCTGTTCAACAAAATAGAACTGGATCGGCTAGTTTTTCTCTGTTAGAAATGGCGGATACCATTGATATGTTCAAGGCAATACAGCTAGGTGACGATGAAAAAGTCAAGAACATAGCAAATATTTGGCTGAGACAGAAGAAATAGCTTGCTTATATTAAAGAAATAAAATTTTGGCACGATCTTCTACTATCGTAAATATTAAAGGGAAATTGAACACGTGGAAATTCATGAGTATTTATCAACTCTTTATTTATGGTAAACGGGTTGGTTGCTTGGGTCAAATTCATAATTACCTTCAAAAAGCTTCCAAAGCTTATCAAATTCGGTCTGGAATTCCTTCGCCAAAGCTGCATCGTTGGAGAGAACAATATTTTCTCGGTTTTCACGACGGGCACTAATTTGTTTAACCTTTCAGACAAAAGAAGCAATTACCCTTTGGTCCAGTTGTATGAACCATTCAACAACTTGCAGCCATCAATAATGGCAAACTTATTATGCATGTGCGAAGGACTGTTATCCAATCTGCATTCAATATCATAATTACCCAGATATTCGATATCCGAGCCTCGAGACACAGAATTGGCGTCATCTGTAATAACTCTAATTTTTACTCCTCGCTTCTTGGCATCGATAACACATTTGGCAATATCGTTATCAGTTATATTAAATACACAAATATCTAAGGTCCGTTGAGCTGAACGTAAAAAGTTTTCCAATTGCTGTGAAAGGGTAACTACGAGTATAGTTCAAAATTTTTACCTTGAAACTTTCTTCTGAGGGGAAAAAGTAAGAACTTTGCTGAATCACACCCTTATTTTGCCCTGCGCCAGCAGCAGCAGAAGCCGTGGTGGTGGTAGTAACAGTTACCGCAGAAGCGTAGTTTTTCGAAGGGGGCATGTCCTGATTCAAAGTAAGAACTATCTTCTCTAACCACAAAAAGACATGCTTGGTTTCGGAAGGCTTTTTACATTGTTCTTTTCTCGCAATCTCAAAAGCTTTGCGGATACTGGCCTCAGTACCTTGCTTGGCAGCTTGCTTGTAAATCACCTCGCAGAGTTGTTGCTGAGAAACTTGAGAAGTCTTGAGGATTTCTTCAGCACAGGAGAAGCTTCTTTCAAAGACAGTATCAAGAGGTAGTTTAGCAGCTTCGTCAGCGGTCAACATTTTTAGGTCAAGTTTGTAGATAGTTAAATTATTCAAGCAAGAATAGGAGCGTGGGAACTTTTGTCTGTTGACAAGTTCACAAGTTATTTTTGTGCTAAAAAGAAATCAAAGGATTAGCCGAACGGGATCATTTGTAAATAAAGTAATTCATCACTCCAATGCGATAATAATACAGTCTTTTATCCTTCAATGCAACAAACACCACCATGACCTTCGCATGCAGCGCGGCAATTTATCCGTTTATAGTGACTTCGATGATAATATTCAATTGCTCCCTGACAAGGTAGAATTATATGGAGTTGGATATTAAATTCATATTCGTCGCCAGGAAAGTCCATGTATTTATCTCAAGTGCGGCCCAGGCCCAGGAGAATTAATCGTTGCTGTATTTGATCAAGTTGAAAACTGCAATGTATACCAATGCGGGTAAAAGGCGAAATCAAATTTGATTTGTAAAAGTTCTTTTTCTTGACGCCATTGCTTTTAATTCGGGTTTCTGCTTTTATTATAATATTTAGTATTTGTTACGAAATCTGGAGTTTTTTCAATGTGTTTACGAACAATAATAGGAAGTTATAACTGTGGAATTTATTGATTGTAGATTTAATTCCAATCACTTTTTAATTTCCATGTAAAATCCCTCAGAAATTTTGACGCAATGACTTATAATAAATCTGTTCGTTTCTTCTTCAACCAGTTGTATTGATTTTGGTTGTCATTCGATTCGATAAAACTGTTGATCACTTTTTTGATTTTTTTGCATTTCATAATTATTACACGCATTGATCAATTCACTTGAACTCTACGAGTGTTAAGCCTGAAAGGATAAGGATATAAATATTAAAGTACTCAATTCTCCAGCTTGATATAAATTTTCAAAAAAGAATACGACTGAGACATTATTTTATTCTACTTGAATATCAATCTCGCAGGAATTACCAAATGATTACACTCTACTTTTATCTCCTTCAGCATCTTTTCCCATTTTTGGTGCCGCAGCCCGACTCTACCTATTTTGAAACCAGCTTCCTTAAATTATGTTGAGTTAATTCTTATATCAAAGTCAAGCTGAGCAAGATCATATTGAGTAGGAGTCACTTTACTGGGCTTTCTTATAACCAAGTCTTGTATCTCTGCTTTGCATCCCTATATCATTCTTTTATTGTGTTCAAGTTCTTCCAAGAGCATTTTCCTTCAAAATATTTATCCTTGAATAGTGCTTGAGGTTTTTGAAATGCTCAAGTTTATTTTTTCATGCTCATTTGCTTTGAGGGTTCACAGTAGTTGGGACTAAATATTGCATAAGCAATGTTTCATCAGTTAGAAATAATGAAATTGTTTATATATCGGCTTATAATGGATAATTTTTAGGAAAACTGAAAAATAGTACTTTTTCTTTTTTAAACACCACCAAGTTTTCAAGCGCATAGCTAGGGTTCGGGTGAGTGTATAATTAGGGTTAGCGCTTTTAATACTGAAATTATAATAATGCCTTTAGCCTACTCATATTTCTCCGTTTTTTGGAGTTTTTATCAATAACCACTCACTTATAAAACAACTGATTGTAGTTTTTTTTTGACATTATAAACAATACGAATCTTCATTAAGGGGCGATTAATTTTATGACTATGAATTGCGAGGGGCTACCGACTCTAACCCTGAATACTGGATGTAAATTACATTTAACCGACTTAAACATACTCTCTTATTCTCACACTGCTATAAAATGCGAATTGCTTTATTCCTGACAAAGCTAACTATTTCTGCTGGCAACAATCATTTCACCCTTATTTTCCAACAGTGCGAACTGGACGGTCGGACAAAAACTCTGCACTTCAAGGCAATGGGGTATATCTACCTGACGAAGAAGATCCGCTACCCGGAGTATTCCCACGTGGAAAACATTTTATTTGAAGAGTGAGGCAAAGGAGAAGTGCAGTTAAGAAGTAAACCTGTTTCATCTTTCTTGAACAAAAAAAGTGGATGGGAAAAAGTTGGTGAAAATTGACATTCAATCAGTTCTCCTTTCATCCCAAATTGTCATTGGCTCCAAAGAGAAATTTAAATGACTAGACCAAAATTTCTGCATTACTTGACGGACAGGCTCTGAAATCATGATTTTGCTAAATTTTTCAACATGTGATCAAGTTACAAGGTAAAATTAGACGTTAATGTGGTAAGTATTAAATAAGTCTTAAATTATATTGCTTCCGTTATTCCTGAATATAAATATTGGGATATACCCTGTATATGTTTATTTTGCCACGACATAAGTCGAATTTGGTAGTAAGTTTAACAGGAAAAAAGTTGCGAGAGCAGAGGGAAAAGTGAGGAAAAGTTGCACACGTGACGCACTTGGACGGTAACTTTTCAACCACACTCTAAGAAAGCCGTTCCGCTGCAAAAAGAATGTTGGCTTTTTTCATATTAGCTTTGGTGACAGTTACCGAGATTGTTTATTATTTTGGTATTTCTAGCGTATCAGCCGCGGTAGGATAAATATTGCTGCTAATGGTGGGCAGGGATATTCATTGATACAGAAATGGAGGCCGAGTGAAGCGGTCAAGAAGAGAAGACACACTAGGTCAGAAGTGATGAAACTGCGACAATTATTAAGACAAACCAATGCCCAGGTAGATTATTCTAGAGGATCAAGTTGACGAATAGGATGAATTTGCGAAATGGGCGAAATGCCGACGAAGATTAGATGCCTCTTTAGCACAATTTGAAAAATGCAGTAAGTGAAGATAGGAGTGAAATAACTAAGTGTGGTTCTAGCACGATCTTTGCATTTTGAAAGAGGCAAGTTTGTAGTTAAAGCATCTTTTGCACTTCGAAGCTTTTTCGTAATTATCAAAATCTTATTAATGATAATTTTTCGTAATGATGCGGTGTTTTATCCGCCCAGTGGTTGGTTAGATCCGATCGCCAACGTGATATCTCTTCCTTTTGCGCCCAAAGGTAAGGCTGCATTGGAAGCTAACGTTGGAAGGGGCGGTTAGTGTGGCTATTTGGTTTTTTGTCTGTCACCAGGTGGTCAACATGGCGTCTAGAGCAATCAAAGCATTCATGGTAGCACGAAAAGAGGAATTAAAGCAACAACAATTATTACAACAACAGCAAGCCAAGAAGAAGACTGATTTACCAAGCATTCCTGAGCATATAGATACATCTACCACACCTGTCCGTTCTGCGACACCTCGACAGCCTACTAGAGATAGGTGATGTTGAGAGAAAGAGAAAATTGATGTTTATGTTTTTTCGCTTTTGTTTGGAGTTGTATCAATAAAAAGTGCTGCTATAATTTTGATAAATCGTGTGGTGATCAGGTGATTTCTACCTTTTTGTTTTTGTAAAAGCCATTCTACCCAGTCATGCCGAAAAACAAAGGAAAGGTAAACCACCTTTGACAAAGATTTTAAATCTTCTATGAATTGGAGAGCGGATAGGGAGGTAAAAATCGACGACGTGGTAAAAACATTGACGATGAGAATAAACGAGAATTGGTATTCAAGGAAGATGGACAAGGTATTTGCTTATTTTCCCAGCTCCCCTCTAACACCAAGACAGAATACGCCCAAGTGATTAGGATGCTGGGAAGTGGAAGAATAGAAGCCCAATGTTTTGACGGGGTAAAGAGGTTAGGCCATATCCGAGGACAGATGCGAAAAAAAGTATGGATCAATCAAGGAGATATAGTCTTGTTGTCCTTGCGAGAGTTCCAGGATGGAAAGGCAGATGTCATTCTCAAGTATAATGTTGACGAAGCCAGAAGCTTGAAGGCTTATGGAGAACTCCCTGATAATGCCAGAATCAATGAAACCGATACGTTTGGTCCTGAGGGCGAAGAAGATTGCAACTTTGAGTTTGATATTGATGAGATTTAACAACGGTGTATTATCTTCCTTCTCTATGTGTGTGACTTCTCATTGTGTGAATGATGGAATAAAACGATCCGCATCCATTATTTACTTTCTCTTTGGACAAAAAAAACACAAAATCAAGAAAAAATACTACTGCAATTATTAATATCTCTTTTTTTGAATTGGACATGCAGGGGAAGAGGAGTAAGCGTAGC